>JBBMKE010423754.1:0-10763 GCA_037834125.1 Lippia alba | reverse complement strand
CCAACACTCAATAGAAAACGACATTGTAGGCTTCACTGATAGGGACTTAGAGCACATTGTAACACCTCATGGGGCAAATGAAACTTCGGACTGCGCCATGGTGATTAGCCTAGACGTACACAATCACGTTGTAAAGAGAGTTTTGGTTGATAATGGAAGCTCTATCAATGTTTTGCCTTACTCTACTTTCCAGAAAATGAACCTTACCAACATTCCCCTCGAGCCCCTCAGAACAACCCTCATTGGCTTTAGGGGCTCCGAGATCGTCCCTCGTGGACAAATACGCTTGGCCACCTCCTTTGGTCGCGCCCCACAGCATAAAACCTTGAATGTCTTATATGCAGTTGTTGAAGTAGACTTGCCTTATAATATCATTATCGGGCGACTAGCTCTCATGGACTTCAAAGCTGTAATCTCAACGTACCATCAGAAGATCAAGTTCCCCATTCCCGAGGGAACAGGAGAAGTCCTGTGCAACGTAAAGGAAGCTTGGGAGTGCTATATTCTCTCCCTTCGCAGCCACAAGCCTAATCAAGTCATACAGCAAGGTTCCATGAAGAAGGCCGTCGACTTTCCATAGCTCGACGAAGACGGTCCCGAGCGAAAGAGAGCCAAGTTCTACAAAAAGAAAAACAAGAAATGAGGGGCCAAAGCTTCTGCTAGTGATGGACACCCAGGCGCTGTAGAGGAGTCCTCGGAGAGTGACAAGGATCCACCCTTGGGAGAGACGGATAACCGCCTCACGGGTAAGAAAAGAGCGCTCGAGGCACCTCGACAAGAGGTGAGAATAGAACCAACGGAGAAATTCCTCACCATAGAATTGGAACCAGGGAACCCTAAGAAGACAACACAGATAGGATCGAGCCTCGAGAGACCTGCTCAGTTCATGATGATTGATTTTCTTCAAGAGAACTTAGATGTCTTCGCCTGGAAAGCCTCGAATTTAACTAGCATTGATCCGAGTGTCATAGTGCACAGGCTTAATGTTGATCCATCCTTCAAGCCTATCAAACAGAAGAAGAGGGATGTCATGGATTTAGAAAGTAGGTTATTGAGGAAGAAGTCAATAAGCTCCTCGACGCTCAGTACATTGAAGAGATCATATACCCAGAATGGCTCTGGAACGTTGTTATTGTACCAAAGAGTGCAAACAAGTGGTGCATATGTAACGATTTTACATATTTAAATAAGGCATGCCCAAAGGATCCCTATCCTCTGCCTCGCATAGATCAACTTGTGGATTCAACAGCGGGCTGTGAGCTGATGAGCATGATGGATGCCTTCCAAGGGCATTACCAGATATTCATAGCTCTAGAAGATCACCCAAAAACTTCTTTTATAATACATGTGGGGGTATACTGCTTTTTGGTCATGCCCTTTGGCCTCAAGAATGGTGGAGCAACTTATCAACGCCTCATGAATAGGATGTTCAAACCAGAGATTAGAAAATCTATGGAAGTTTACGTTGACGATATGATCGTAAAGAGCGAGCGCCAAGGCTTGCATTTGGATGACCTCCAACGAGCGTTCAAAATCCTTCGAAAATATAGAATGAAGTTCAATCCTTCTAAGTGTATGTTTGGTGTTCGAGGTGGGAAGTTCCTTGGCTATGTGGTTAGCCAACGAGGGATTGAAGCCAACCCTGAAAAGATCAAGGCAATTCTAGATATCCATTCCCCTTGGAACGTCAGGGAGGTTCAAGTGTTAGTAGGGAAGCTAATCTCCCTTAACAGATTCATCTCTCGGTCCGCTGACAGAAACCTACCCTTCTTCAAGATTCTGCGCAACGCTCGAAACTTTGATTGGACCCCAGAGTGTGAGCAAGCCTTTCAGAGCATGAAGCAATATCTCTCGTGCGCCCCACTCTTAAGAAAACCAGTGGAAGAAAAACATCTATTCATCTATCTCTCAATTTTCTCAGAAGCCACGAGCGTTGTCCTTGTCGTCGTGCACGAGCGAAGCACCTCCCTATATACTATTTGAGCAAAACCTTTCAGGGGGCAGAGAAAAGGTACGCAGAAATTGAGAAGTTTGCCTTCGCTCTCATCAACGCTTCTCGGTGGTTAAGACCATATTTACAAGCGCACTCTATCACGGTGCTCACTGATCAACCCCTCAAACAAGTCTTGGCCAAGCCTGAATTGAGCCAATTTGACATCAACTTTGAGCCACGCACAACCATCCAAGACCAAGCCATGGTGGATCTCTTGGTAGAGCATTTTGGGTTGGATTCCCCATCGCTCATGGATGAGGGCTTATGGTTGATGCACACTGATGGTTCCTTGACCTCACAAAGGGGAGGAGACGGGGTGACCCTCAGCGATCCCCATGGAAAGGAAATGGACTTCGCAATCAAGTTTGCCTTCCAAGCTACCAACAATGAAGCCGAGTACGAGGCACTTATTCAAAGGCTCAAAATCACTCGGAAAATGGGGCCAACAGAATAACGGCGTACGTAGATTCCCAATTGATTGCAAGTCAAATCGATGGGACTTATGAAGCTCGAGAAACCACCATGGTATATTACTTGGTGAAAGCAAGGGAAATCATCGCTGAGTTCAAGGAATTCCACTTGCTACAGATCCCACGAGCAGAAAACGAGCGCGCAGACGCCCTCTTAAAGTTTGCATCGTCCATTGATGGAACTTGTGAGCGTGCGGTCACCTTCCTCAGAACCGAGGGACCGCTGATAGAAGAGGGTGAACCTCTAGGTCAAGTCAACATGATTGACCCCTCTAAGCGATGCTGGCTCGACTCTGTCATACTATTCCTCCACGATGGAACTCTCCCGAGCGACAAGGTTGAAGCGAGGAAGGTAAGGAACAAAGCCCCTAGGTACTCTCTAGACGGCGAGGGACGCCTCTTCAAACGCTCGTTTCAAGGCCCACCTATGAGGTGCTTGAGGCCCTCGCAAGCTAAGTCAGTCTTAGAGCACATACATGGCGGCAATTGTGGAAACTATTCCGGAGTTCGGATTCTTGCTAAAAAGGTGTTGAGGAGTGGATTCTACTAGCCCTAGGTCTTGAAGGATGCCGTCAACTACTCCAATAAATGCCTCAAGTGTCAATTCCACGCAAACATCCCTCAACTCCCAACAACCCATATGATCCTTGTTGGCGTATCTTGGCCCTTCAATCAATGGGGCATTGATATCGTGGGACCCCTCCCTTTAGCGGTCGGACAGTAGAAATTTGCCATTATAGCAGTGGATTACTTCACCAAATGGGCCAAGGGAGAAGCTCTCGCGAAAATCACCTTCCGGACAGTTAGAGATTTTATCTGGAAAAACATCATCTGTCGTTATGGCATCCTGAGGGTACTCATCTCAGACAATGGCTCTCAGTTCATCGCTGCAGATACTCAAGATTGGTGCTCGGATCTTGGAATCGAGCAACGCTTCACTTCCGTGGGCCATCCGCAGGTCAACGGTTAAGTTGAAGTAACAAACAGGACCATACTCCAGCATCTCAAAACGATGCTCGAGAGTAAGAAGGGGGAATGGGTAGAGGAACTCCAGGGAGCCCTCTAGGCGTATCGGACTACCCCCCGAGCGGCAACAGGCGAGACTTCCTATGCTCTGACGTACGGATCTGAGGCGATGATACCTGCAGAGCTCGCTCAAGAGTCTACACGCGTAGCCTATTTCGAGCCCATTGCTAACAACAACAATCGAGCGCTCGAATTGGATCTGCTTAACGAAAAGTGTGATGCCGCTTGGGCTCGCATCCACAAGTACAAGGCAACGGTCGTCTCATAGTATAACAAATGTGTCAAAGAGAGAACCTTCCAACTAGGAGACCTAGTTCTCAAGAAAGTTGAGGTCTCAAAACACGTGGGTAAGTTAGACCCCAACTGGGAAGGCCCCTTCAAAATCATATAGGTACGAGCGAACAACACCTACCTGCTAGAGACTTTGCAAGGCGAGCGTCTACCCCGACCCTGGAATGCTTGCAATCTCAGAAGGTTTTACGTATGAGTGTTGTATTATTTCCCTTGGGCAAGTTGTATTTTCTCTTAATGAAATGAAAAGCTTGGAATACAATCACTTAATGTATCTTTAATTATTGTTATCTTTTACCATTATCTTGGAAAATACCTCTTCCGAGGGTTGATCACGCTAAACTCCGTGTCGAGCTAACTCCACGTCGAAATAGCCCCATCCTACTCTAGTCCCTCAAAAGCGAGCGGACTCAGTAGATGAAAATAAAAGTGGAGTAAGCATAAGGACTCGATCCTAGCCTACGCCCATGACCATTCGACGGATCACTGTCGGGAAATCCTTTGACGGATGGTTCTTATCCTTTGACGGATCTCCACCTGGAAGTCCTTTGACGGATTATTCTTTGTTACAACACTTGGCAAAATTCCTAATATTTTCTAAGTTCATGTCATTCACACATGCAAACCCCTAAGTCATTTTCATTTTAAAGGTTTTCTATACTTGGTTTTTCTGGGTAGCTTTGGATTTCTTGCTTTACTCAAAGATTGGCCAAAGTGATCTCTGTGCAGACATACCCTAGAGCCCGCGAAGCGAGGCCCTAATATCCTATTGCTCGACGAGAACAAAAACAACCACAATCATATCTTCAGAACATTCAAGCATTCAAGCACTTGAACCAACAACCATCAAGAATCAACAATAAGTATGGAAAACAGACAGATACTCAGGTGCAAAAAGCTAAGTAAATTAAATGACAGAATTAAGGAAGAAGTACAGCCAAAAGGGAAAGCGAAGTTCTAGTGTACAGAAAGAATATTAAAAACAGAGTTCTTAAAAGAGAGAAACATAAGCATATTGAGGGATCAAGAAGCAGGAGCATCGTCGGTACGAGCAATGGAAGTTGAGGGTTGCTCCAGCTCCGGAGGTGCCATGGACAAGGGGACCAAGTCCAGAGGTTCCCCGCTATGCGAGAGACGAGCTTCGGTTTCCTCTTCGAGCGTGTACTGGCCTTCTTGGGATCTCTGGGCCACCAGGAAGTTGTCTTTATATTCTCTGACAAGGGCCTGAAATTTCGGCGCCGCCACCTCTTCTTCGCCTTCTGCCTCGACGATCTCCTCCAGGTTCTCATCATTTGACATGTCGATCCTAAAATCCTCCCGAGCATTTGGGGGAGCCAAGATGACCTTGATCAATTGGCCGATTCCTCTCCAGAAGAACAACATTACATTGGCTAAGCAGTAGATGTTGGTCATTATATCAAATGTTTTGGACTTAACGAATTTCTCCACTGCTTCCTTCGCAGTGTGAGCTTCGAGGGTTGCGACCGTCCTCTGGATCTCTTGCAGCTTCTCTTTCGCCTCTTTCAACTCACCATCCCTCTCCTTGATGGCCTTCTTCATTTGCTCATTCTCTTTCGTCAGCGTTTCCTGCTCGCGCTTCTATAGCTCAGCAGAGTCCTGAAACTTGCGATCCAAGCTCCGCCACTGCTTGCCCATCTTGCGGAGGGTTTCCTTGGTCTTCCCGTGCTCCTCTTCAACTGCCTTCAACTTGTCCGACAGATCGGTATGCTCCCTATACCAAGCCAAGGGATCGTGCATCCTTGACTGCCTCTTGTATTTCGTTTTGTGGGCCGCGTACGCTTTAGCCCGCTGCTCCAAACTTTTTATCCTCGGGAGCACTTCCTGCAGAGTAAGTAAACTTGGGATGTTAAGAAAAACTTAAGAACAAAGAAGTACATAACTAGTTATGTTATAAGGGCAACAAGAAAATACCGCTATCAGAACATGGCTTGCGTCCGTTGCGAGCGTCTCAGCAGTTTGATTGACCAGGCAATCGTGGTCTCCTCCAAATTGAGCCCGATCTAAGATGTTCTAGCTCAGTAAATGAACGCTGGGGGCTCTTCTCAACAGCACCGGCCCATCTGTCGGATCCTTCTTGTACCAAACGTCACCCAACCTCTCGACTTTCCAGTACCCATTCTCCTCGGATGAGGAGGTATATCCATCGTCGAACTCCAGGATGCCTATCTGTACATTCTTACCCTTACCTGAGACTTGGCGAGGGTCAGCCATTCTCTTCCTCTTCTTCGAGGGCTCGGATCTGCCCTCACTGATCTCTATACTCAGTGCTGCCGGGGCAACCACCTCCGTGTTACCCCTCGGCGGAGGAATCTCTATTACCTCTTGACCTTCAGTAGAAGCCGAGCCTTGGTTCTCCGACTCGTCAATCAAGCGCCTCTCAGAGTCTCGGACATTCTCGCCCTGTGGGCCCTCTTGTTGTTGCAAGTTTGGTTGAGGAGCCAGCGCTGCTGCAAGCGGTGACTTCAACAACTTTGCGAGCCTCATCGCTGCCCTTCCTGCCATGATAAGTTGGATAGCTACACATTATAAATCGAGCATCAGCGATCCATATTCATAAAAGGAAAAAAAATGCTAAGTATGGAATTGCAGAGGGCTATGCTCGCAGTTAGTGGGGTGTTAGTAGAAGTCAGTTCCTAGAATCTAACCGTCTCTCTCCATAATGCTCATGGGAGGATCCCGAACCAGGTTTGGGGGGCTCGACAAGCCGAAATGGAACAGTATTTTCTCGTTGGATAAGAGGCCCTTCGCCTCAATCACTGTCCCAAATTCTTTCATTGCGGTGGCCACGCTCCTTGCCCAACCCACAAACGCTACGTTCGGACGCCTCAACCTAATCAAAGCTTCTTCATCGCCGTGTGGTACCCGCTTCGTTGGAACCCCGAACAATTTATCCGGGCCAGAGACATATAAGAACTTACCCTTCCAAGTCTCCTCGTGAGAAGTGGCCGGGGAGTTGATCATTTGCAAGTAACGTTTAGTGGATATGTAATAGAAACTGCCTCGGGACGAGGATCTGGACGAGCGCCAAATTTGGAATAGACGGGTGAAATTATTGACTGAAGGTTCTTGGCCCGTTGCCTTCATTATCATCACAAAAACGTTGATCAGCGCAATCCCATTGGGTAGAACCTGTGGCGGGGATAGGTTCAAATAATTTAGGATGGCCCTCATTTCTGGTGGAATCGGGAATCTCAAGCCGCCAGGCACAATGGTGTCAACATATACAGTTATCCATCCCTCGGGGAGACTGTTGGCTCGATCTTCTTTTCTGGGCAGTCGAGCTATTACCCCATCCGACCATGATACCCCTCGCATCAAGTCATCAAATTCTGTGGAGGTGAGCGTGCATTCAATTTTCTCCGGTGCCTTTTCTATCTTATGATGGGTAGGGCCCTTCTCTTGGGTCGTAGTACCCTTCCCTTTTCTCCTTTTTTGTGGGGGTTCTTCTTCTCTCTGCTCGGATGGACCCTCGTCGCGAAGATTCATACCTGAGACTTGGCGAGGGTCAGCCATTCTCTTCCTCTTCTTCGAGGGCTCGGATCCATCCTCACTTATCTCTATACCCAGTGCTGTCGGGGCAACCACCTCCGTGTTTTCCCCTCAACGGAGGAATCTCTATTATCTCTTAAACTTCAGTAGAAGCCGAGCCTTGGTTCTTCGGCTCGTCAATCAAGCACCTCTCAGAGGCTCAGACATTCTCGCCCTGTGGGCCCTCTTGTCGTTGCAAGTTTGGTTGAGGAAGCCGGCACGGCTACAAGCGGTGCCTTCAATAATATTGTGAGCCTCGTCGCTGCCCTTCCTGCCATGATAAGTTGGATAGTTGCACATTATAAATCGAGCATCAGCGAGCCATATTCATAAAAGGAAAAAAAATGCTAAGTATGGAATTGAAGAGGGCTATGCTCGCAGTTAGTGGGGATGTTAGTAAAAGTCAGTTCCTAGAATCTAACCGTCTCTCTCGATAATACTCCTGGGAGGATCCCGAACCAGGTTTGGGGGGCTCGACAGGCCGAAACGGAACAGTATTTTCTCGTTGGATAAGAGGCCCTTCGCCTCAATCACTGTCCCGAATTCTTCATTGCGGTGGCCACACTCCTTGCCCAGCCCACGAACGCTACGTTTGGAGGCCTCAACCTAATCAAAGTTTCTTCCTCGCCGTGTGGCACACACTTCGTCGGAACACCAAACTGTTCATCAGGGCTAGAGACATATAAGAACTTGCCCTTGCAAGTCTCCCTGTGAGAAGTGGTCGGGGAGTTGATCATTCGCAAGTAACGTTTAGAGGATATGTAATAGAAATCGCCTCGGGGCGAGGATCTGGACGAGCGCGAAATTTGGAATAGACGGGTGAAATTATTGACTGAAGGTTCTTGGCCCGTTGCCTTCATTAGCATCACGAAAACGTTGATCAGCGCAATCCCATTGGGTAGAACCTATGGCGGGGATAGGTTCAAATAATTTAGGATGGTCCTTATTTCTGGTAGAATCGGGAATCTCAAGCCCCCAGCCACAATGGTGTCAACATATACAGTCATCCATCCCTCGAGAGGACTGTTGGCTCGATCTTTTTTTCTGGGCAGTCGAGCTATTACCCCATCCGACCATGATACCCCTCACATCAAGTCATCAAATTCCGTGGAGATGAGCGTGCATTCAATTTCCTTCGGCACCTTTTCTGTCTTATGATGGGTAAGGCCCTTCTCTTGGGTCGTAGTACCCTTCCCTTTCCTCCTCTTTCGTGGGGGTTCTTCTTCTTCTCTCTGCTCGGATGGACCCTCGTCGCGAAGATTCATAGCTACTGTTACGGTATGGTCTTGGGGTCGTACGGCAGAATTGGTCATAGGGAGAACCTTCTCCCCCTGTTGCATCATCAAAAGTGTATTATCGCACTGCTTGAAAAGCCCAGCTATGTCCGCGGGCTAAAGCTCGTGCATCCCTCGCACTACTCACATAAATAAACAATGAACAAAAAAAATCCTTAAGCACCTTAACGAAAATGAATGATACGACCAATAAATAAATACACCTTAACAAAAACAACAGACAAGGATACCAACAATGGGGATCAAAATTCCAAAAAACAAACACACACACAAAATGAGAATGTTGACAGAGAAAGTTAAACAATACTTGAAGCACGTTAAAATTGAAAAAACAATCAAAATCATTGAAATGGTTGAAGCTACAACAATGAAAAATTGAAAATCTTTGAAATACATGCAATGAAATAATCATAAAAATAGCAACACTTGGGTTTGTCATTGTGTGAGAGAGAATATCTGCGAGAAACAACAAAAACTCCAAGATTTAGAGAGAGAAAAAAGTGAAAGTAAGAATGGGGATTGTATGATGCTGAAACTTGTGTGAACCAACCTCTGCTGTAGATAGGGAAACATCATATTAAATGAATTTTTCATTCCGAAAATATCTGATTTTGGGTGTGCCATCAAATGACTTCCCCATCTTGGCCAACAATATGTAAGAGGCTACCCAGAAATAGGAACTGTGAGTGCAGGCTCCTATGCACCGGAGTTTTATGAAAAATAATAATATAGATTTATCCCTATATTTAGCTCTTTACTTTTGCTATTTGTTATCCATGGGTTATTTTTCGTGAAATTTTTTTGCTATTTTATCTAGTACATTATTTACTTTGATAGTTTGTCATTTTGCTTAAATACCCAAGTCATTTAAATGGTTTACTTTACTAAATAACAAATCATTTGTGTTGGATGTTAATAACAACTTTACTCTTACCTCAAAAATTGTGTCCTGACTTTGGTTTATATATATCATAACGGCTCCATCCTTATGAATTCAAGTTTGTGTAAGATATCAGATTACAAACCGCAATGGCGGTTTGCTTCAAAAATTAAAATTTTAATGTATAACACTATCATCATAGTAGACTTGTTTCCATCATAGACAATATTTTATTTTTGCAATACATGCCGCAAAAGGCTGCCTACATATGGTGAAAAGGTAGGCAACAACAAACATGTATCATCTTGTTTGCTAAAATATGGACATATGAAACAACTAAAACTACTTCATCTAAATTAAAAACGAGAAAACGCTTGGCGTGGACTTTTTTGGATGAAGACCGAGGTTGCTTATTCGCCCGAACATGAAACTCAATTGCGAGATTCACAAATAGTTAGCAATAACAAAAAGTGTTTGTTTCTAGGATTTTCTCTTCCATCAACGAAAATGATAGCGCGAAACAATTGAAAAAATGGTGGGAATTGTTCGAAATGGTCAAATATTGCGGCCTCAATTACGTATATAACTAGAGCCGCAATAGTTGAACCATGAGTGTGGGATGCATTGTATACAACTCATTTGCAAGCTACAAATAAGTTGTACACCGCCAATGTAGCCGCAATAAGCACAGTATACGCGTTTGTAATTTCCCTATAAATAGGGAACTCATGCCTTCATTTTTTTATACAAGTTTGGAGAATAGAATTGCATAGTTCCCTCAATATTGTTTCTCTTTTATATTTTTGTGTTGGTTCGCATTATTGTGATTCTATTTTCGCAACACGTTATCAGCACAATAGTTCTTATTTCTTCGGCGAATCAACTATCGTTCTAGTTCTTCCACAGCCCTGCGTCGGATCCTTGGAGAGTTTTCATGCCGCGTGAAGGTTGTTCGATATTGGCGATCGAACATCTCAAGAGAGACTAAATTATTTGTTGATATGAATCACTGTGGAAAAGGAATCGAAAGAATAGTTAATGAAGAGAATTTATGCATACCTGATAGTGGCACAATACACACTATTCTTAAAGACAAAAGGTTCTTTTCACAGTTAAACCCAATGAGAACTGTTGTGAATACAATATCAGGTCCTACTGACCTGATTAAAGGAATTGGCCAGACAAATTTTGTGTTACCAAATGGTACAAAGTTCTCAATAGAAAATGCCTTATATGCGCCAAAATCCAAAAGAAACTTA
>JBBMKE010423743.1:0-10763 GCA_037834125.1 Lippia alba | reverse complement strand
CGACCAACGTACGGGATTCTATTGAAGAAAAACGAATACGAAATTGGAAGACGGAAAACGAAATTAAATGAAATCCGCGCATTGGAAGTTGAATCCGAACATACCATTGCGAAGCTCATAACGAGAGCTTCGAAAGCCCACTATCAAACGCCTGAAAAAGTCGCCGGAAAAATGGGCCGACCGGTTCACGGTCGGTTCACCACCGGTCCACCGCCGCCGGCCGGTTCTCGGACCGCCGGCCACATGGCTCGCTAGCTCTCGTCCTCCTGAGCAACTTGTGTGAAGGGAGTGTTGCCGAAAAACTACCGGAAGAGCCTCAAATATCGGCCCAAAGCTGCGCCACCGCTGTCGTTGTTGTACCGCCTAAACCGCCGCGATTTGGCCCAATTTGATGCCTGAAATGAAACCAGGATGTCCGAAAAAGTCAGAAATCATCAACCCTCGTCGGAGGAGTTGCCGGAAACGGCAAGATCCGCCGTGCTACAGTGCACGCGCCACGACGTCGCGGTCTTCACGCGCCGCCGCTGCTCCAGTGGTTGCTCCACCGGTGGGGATCGAAGCTGAAGGATGTCCCGATGCTGGGTCGCCGGCGCGTGTTGCGGGTCCGACGCCAGAGACGGCCGAAAAATGCCGGCGAAGTTGCGGCAGTCCTTCCTTATCTCGCGTGACTAAAATTCGTGAATAACTCTGCCACCGCCGCGTTTCACGTCTTGATCTTGGTACGGTTGAGTCGGCGTCATCGAGAGGATCGATTTCCACTATTGGATCGTCGAAATCCGTCGAGAAACGAAGAAGTTGATTGTGTGTGTGAAATCACACCTCCGGTGTGTGTGACGGGTCTGGTTCACGCAGGAGAGAGAGAGCTGAGGAGAGAGAGTGATGTGGCGTGAAATGATTGGTTGATCGGGGATTCTGGATATTTAATCCGAATTGGAACGCGTAAAATGGCCGCAGAAAGAGCAAACGAAATCAGAATTAGGCAAACTTAGAGTCTTCGGACTCCTTTCGTCGCCCTAGACAAGCTGGAGGGGTCAAAAGGGTCGGACTCTCGTCCGATCGAAAAATGACCAAAAGACCCCAAGAATTGAAAATTGCAAATAGGCCCCTGAACTCTAAAAGAGTTAGAAATAGGGCCATGCAACGAACGAAGTGACAGAAAAAGATAAGAAAGTAACAAGGAAGAGTAATTAAACAATTAAATTACACAAAGAAAATCAACACGTGGCGCCAGTTCAGTCGATCGGAGAACCGGGGTGTCACACTTCTTTAAAGGCGGAGTTGGCAAGGGAGTTGGGTGTTAAATGGGTGTCCCAACATGATCTTTATCTTGGTCCTCCCTCAGTGGTTGGACGCTCGAAGTGTGCTGTTTTTACTAGCTTGAGAGACAAGGTTTGGAACAAGATTCAAGGTTTCGCTGAGAAGCTTCTTTTTATGGCCGGGAAGAAGGTCTTTATCAAGTCTGTTCTCCTCGCTATCCCCTCTTATGCCATGGGGTGTTTTCGCCTTCTGGATACGTTCTTAAGGAGTATCGAGTCTCTGATTGCCAATTTCTTTTAGAATAATAGGGACCAAAACAAGATTCACTAGGTGGTCTGGGAAAAATTGTGCAGAAGCAAGCATTCGGGGGGACTTGGCCTTCGTCAACTTAAGTGTTTCAATCGGGCAATATTAGCGAAGCAAGCTTGGAGGACTATTAAACATCCGAACTCCCTCTTGTCTCGTGTTCTTAAAGCAAAATATTTTCCTCAGCTGGACTTCTTTGGTGCCACTTTTGATCGGTGCCCTTCTTTCACATGGAGGAGCATTCTTGGTTCTTGGAATTTAATTACTGAAGACTCTCATTGGAGAATTGGTATGGTACTAGTGTGCACATCACCCAAGACCGAAGGATTCCGAAACCTTCCTCCGGGTGTCCTATTGTCAATATACCGCTGCATTCCCACATTAACAAGGTTTTCCATCTCTTTCTTCCCGGAAAGAAATAGTGGAATGTTCAGCTTCTTAACCACCATTTTGATACTCTTGATGCTGCGGTTATTGCCTCTTTACCACTCAGCCCTTCACCGCGGCCGGACACGCTTGTCTGGAAAGCCACCAAAAATGGTTTTTTCACGGTTAAATCTGCTTATTTGCTTGATTTGGACATGATAGGAAGAGATCGAGCATCGAGTTCTGGTCTTCATGTTGAGATTCGTTGGGATTTAATTTGGGATGTTGATATTGCTCCTAAGGTCCATATATTTGCTTGGAGAGTTTACAATTTGCTATTCCCACAGCAGCCATTCTTCGGTCTTGTCACTGCACTATAGATTTAGCTTCACCTTGGTGCAATTCCTTAGATGAAACTGTTGTTCACGCCTTCCTTTCTTGCCCTTTTGCTCGCCAAGTGTGGGCCTGCACCTATTTACGTTGGCTTTCTATATCTAGATAGGAAGGTGATCCTCATTCGTGGATTCTTAACACGCTTAGGGACCTAAACGTTGATGATGCGAGGAAATTTCTTACCACTCTTTGGAGTATTTGGTGGTTTCGTAACAAGAAACTTATGGAGGATTCTTTTGCTAACCCCTTGGATTTGTAGATTCTTTCATTCAAGGTTTTTGTGATGCTAAAGCACGCCCTTCGGTTGGCCCTCGTTTGGTTTTGCCTACTTCATGGTCTGGCCCCCTCCTGGGTTTATTAAGATTAATGTTGATGGCGCATGCTTTCCGGATAAAAATAAAGGGGGTTTTGGAGTTGTTGCTCGGGACTCGCAGGGTTGTTGTGTTGGTTGGAATCTTGGAATTAAGTCCGGGCAACTGGATCCGGTTTTTGTTGAAGCTTGGGCTGCATTCGAGGGTCTTTATCTGGCTCTGAATCACGGTTGGGACCACATCATTTTGGAGAGCGATTGTCTGAACTTAATTTCCAGCTTCAGGAGCACAGCGGTTGATGACTCTTTTGTTGGTAATTTTGTCTATGATGTTAGAGAACTTAGCTTTAGTTTCGTCTCTTGCTCCTTTAGCTTTGTCTGTTGGGAGAGTAATCGTGTGGCTCACTCCCTTGCTAGATACGCAGCTTTGGCCTGTGATCGGTCTCGTTCTTTGCCGACATTTATCTCTCGTTTAGTTCAGGCTGATTCCTTGGCTCTGTAAGGTTCTATGCGTCTGCAGTCTCAAAAAAAAATAATGACTTCAATGAGATAGAGAGGTAATTATATTTTACAAATTTTGATTTTTGAGAAGTAAATGTTTTCTTTTGGTTTATATACGAAATGCGTGGGAGATAGAGACAAAAAAATTTTGTACCCAATTCTTTACAAGACATTCTCAAGAACCGAATTAAATTAATAGTACAAAGCCAAAACTACGTCGTTTAACTAAATTATTTACTACAACTAAGTGTTCGTAGTAATTAATTATCATTTTTGTCAATTATTTACTACATACAATAAATCATAGTAAATACATGCTTTTTACTATGGTAAAATGATCGTAGTAAAAAAGCTCGTAGTAATAGGCCATTTTTGTTGTAGTGGCATTTGCTTCCATTATTCTTTTACTTATTTGGCTTCGAGGTTCTAGCGCCCGCCTAGCCTAGCGAGTTGTGTCCCCGTTCGCCTTGATTCGGATTCGGGCATGGACTTCCATTTCATGATCGGGTCTGGGTCTTGGTGCGGGGGATGTGGCACTCTTCGCTTGGGGTGTTACAAATATGTATACGTAAGAAATCAAATAATGGTATGTTTGGAAATCATTTTTATAAATATTTATACGTATAGGCATGATTCCAATTGAAAATAGTTTTATCCTCACATATACTGGTAGTCAAAAATAGTCATGTGGATTCCACTGCTTGGTCCTAAGTTCGCCTGAAAGTAATAACTACTATAGGCTTAGGACTAGGATCTTATAATTCTAATCACATATGCACATAATGTCCACACATAAAAGAGTAATGTGTTAGGGAATCTGGTAAACCCTAATTTTATCGTTTATGGGAATTTAATTAATTAGGGTTAATGAGATCTTTAATTAATCAAGTATTTATTGATCATATTATGATCCTATCATCGTCTGAAAGTAATAACTATTACTAATTTAGAACCAAGTTCTTAATATTCTAATCAAAGAATCACATAATGAACGTAACATGTAACACGTTAAAGAATTTTCGGTAAATCCTAATTTAATTATTTAAAGGAATTTAATTAATAACTTAGGGTTTATGAGGTTTTTAGCTAACCAAATATTTATTATGCATTTTATGATCCTAATTATGAATTTTAAAATAATTTATAAGGTTTAATTAGGCAATGTAGGTTACATTTTGAAAATGATTCACAATTTACCGATTTTGAAAAAATTCGGGTAAAAATCCTTCTTTAAAAATTCCAAAACAATTTTTATAATTATTTTTGAAATTATCAGCCTAATAGTTGGCCAAAAAGTCAAAATTACTATTGAATACTATTCAATTTTCTAATAATTAAGCACTTTATAACACAAAATTAATCACACACACTAGGTCACACGTGCACATTAGGGTTTATGAATATCAAGAATATGTTCTTAGGCTTATGAATGTGTTCTTATAATTTCATGATCATTCCAATTAAATTTCATGTTCATATCACAACATTTAACCTAAATGTAGTACATTAATCATCTAATTCATAAAATTAATTCTAAATAGATTATTCTTGGAATGAATTTAATCTAACGTGACCATAATTATTTAATTATATATTCCTACTGTAACATAATAATATTCATTAATTAAAATAAATTGAAGGATATAAGTACTCACATTATTCCTAAAACTAGCATAAATGACATATATATTAAAATTAAAATTCCTAAAGCATATATTAATTAAATCTAAGGCTACCATAATTCACAATATATTAAAGACATAAGCATGAAATAATAAAAGAAAAAGACCTCTAATCTTAGAGAGAGAGAGAGAGTGCCGAGAGTGAGAGAGATTTGGAAGGAATTTTGGTGTGAGTTTTGTGTTGCTCTTGGAGGGTATTTATAGTTGGGTTTAAGGGGCTTATGTTGCAATTAAGAGAGATTTTAGGCTGGTGAGTTGGGGTATAGGGTAGCAAGGTGTATAAAGTAGGGTGTTGGGGTGTTATGCTAGGTGTATTAGTGATGTAAGTGCATATGTATACATACCTTAAGTCATAAATACATCATAATAAAATAATTCTAAATTAGGGTAAAATTGATGATAAAATTGTAGTGAATTCTCTAGGTTTGAGTTTTTAATGGAGAAAGTTGCATAAGAAAGGGGATTGAAAGAGCTTTCCGATGACTATAAACATTAAACGTTTATATTTTAAGTAGTAAACATTCGGAATTTTAAAAAATATGAGAAAATATATAAAATGGAGCTAGGATTTGATTCAATTTCCTATAAAGTGTTCATTATGCTTAGAAAAATTTTAGGATCGTTTTGAGTATAATATTGAATAGCAAAAGTTGTACAGTTTGAAAGTTAGTTTTTATGGTGAAAATAGTACTTTTAAGAAAATATGAAAACATTTATAAAATGAGCTAGGGTTTGAACTAAGACTTGAATTCGAAAATGTGCGAATTAGGGTAAAACTAGGGTTTTTCGGTCGGTTTTGGATACTACGGAAGTTCTAATGAAAATTAAGGTTCGGGAATGATACCATAATTCATAAAATTTCATAAGGATTCATATGAACCCAACATTGGATAGGTAAATAGGTCTCGGTAAATTTCTACAGTTTAGGATGAATAGTATCTTAGGGACCTAAAGGGAATTTTTTGATAAACAAATTTCAAATGTTGTCTTGTGATGCTAAAAGCTATGATATGAATCCGGAAATTGTAAGATCTAACTTCCTAAGGTTTCAGGAAGAATTTATGAAGGTTCAGGCTCGATGGATGAATAGTGATATGGGTCTAATTCTAAGATTTTGATCAAATGAAAACGTAAAGGCACGTAATGCACTTAAAATGGAACACATAAGAGATTAAGGTTATAAATGCTTTCTTGTAACCCTTGACTTATCTGTCTCATCCTTGTCTTGAAAATCCGGGATGTTACACAAATACTCTAGTTTTATATTATTTTATATAATCTTTTTGTGATTTTTTTATTTCCTTAATAGGGTAGGGAAAAAAAGTTAAGTAAAAGAAATGAAAATATGAAAAAAAAAAAAAAAGGGTAAACTTGGTATTTTCAAATTAAAATAATATAGTAGAGGGGAAGGTGAGCAAAACTTTAATGACACACAGTTGTAAAGCAACCTTAATCGAGAATACCCGGCGATTTTCTAACTCTGTGTGGGCTTTGTGCACATACAAAATCGGCACACAACCTAACCATTTCAAGTCCTGACAGGATGTCTAAACCGGGAGTTTTAACTGGTTATTAGTTTGATGAATTGGACCGCCTGTTGAATCTATATGATATCACATGAATAACATATTTAATTATATAATTAAATATAAACTAAAAAATTCAATACATAAGAGAAGTTATCTTTACGTATATATTTATATAGAAATATTGTTTCATTTTATTATTTTTCTACTTGTTCTTTTTAATTTATTCCACAATTATTGAAGCACATATAATGTGATTAATAAACTCAATTATAAACATTTGTTACAGTTTATTTTTGAATATTCAAAATTTCTTTATTGTGTGTTTTGAGGGACCAGTAGGTCCATTGGTTGAACCCAGTGGCGGAGCCAGAAAATTTTTTTAGGAGGATCGACCAAAACATAATACTAAATGGTGGTAAATAATTTATTATATTGACCATCACTAGTATTAATTTTAACTTTGGCGAGGGGGGTCGATAATAGAAAATTTCATAAAATAACATATACAAATATCTATATATATACATAATTAAAAGAAAAAAATGAGGGGGTTCAATTAATGTACCCCCTCATTAGGCTATGGGTATGCCACTGGTTGAACCGGCTCCTGAAGTTTACATTAGGTCAATAGGACAACCGGTTTCTATGGTGGTCTGACAATAATGGATGATGGATTTTCAATCAGATATAAAAGGGATAATTACAAGCAGCCCCTGAAATATGGTGAAATTATACATTTCTCCTTGAGGTTTGAGAAATTAAGAATTCCTCCCGATCGTTATTTCTTCCGTTAAATTTAACAAAATGTGTGATTTTACTATTTTACCCTTCATATGCTGACAGTCAATGGGGTATATGTAAGAAAAATTCAAAGAGAAGTATTGAAATTTTTTTTAGGGGTTGATTGTAAGTACTTGAGTTTTATAACTATCTATATTTTTTTCTTCAATATATGCTACTTAATGATGTTTTAATATTTTTATGATGAAGTAATGTTATGAATATTAATATTAATATTTATTTTTTATATTGAACATGCATGTTTATATTGAGATGTTGTTCTTTATATGTAAGGTAGATGCATTAGGGATCGCCAACACTTGAAATATTTGTTGAAATAACTCTGATGAATATTTATGTGAATTTATTAATGCATTTGTAGCACCCCCGGAGAGAAGGGCACCACATCCCACGCACCATAGTCCGACATGTGTAACGAAATGGGAACTCCGCACATGCACCAAACCACGGCGAATGGGAGACAAACAAAAACACACACCCTAACTAGGTGATCTAGACCCCAATCAAGAATAGAGCCACACCCCAGTCCCCCCTAAGTTTTGAAAAATTTTGTTTACCCCCCATATAATTTTAGAAAAATTTTAGTTTTGCCCCCTTAATTTTAGATTTCCGGCCCCCTAATTATAAATGTTAGCCCTTTTATTTTAAAAATTTTAGTTTTGCCCCTCTCGTCATAAATCCTGGCTACGTCCCTGACCCTAATACAGAGCGTGAATTAACATAAATTCACAGAAACGTTAAAATATAAACATAGCATGCTAGCAATTATCACTACGAATCAATTATATCATATACATTTTATACAAAAGGGTTACAAAATAAATATACAAAACTAATCACAGACCAGAATCTAAGTTTCAAATCTATACATATTCAACATGATTAAAGTGCATAAAATAAAAGGAGTACAATGCATGAGACTCGAGCTACCCAAGAACGACACTACGACACTGCTGCTTAACTCAACCTCCAAAAGCACCTGCAACTCACAAAAAAGAGAACAAGAGAAACAACAACGAGGTTCAGTCCTAAAGACAGGTGAGGGGGCTAACACATGCACCAATATATATGTACAAAGTAAAACTCTTATTAAATTCGAAAAGATCCATAAACTGGGGATGATTTTTGCAAGTCAAAACATTTTTCGTGATAATATGTATATATATATTTAAAAGAAGTTAAAGACCAAAGGGCAAAGCAACCAATTTTAAGTAATTAAGAGGTCATTCCCGTTTGATAGATTCATACATAACCACACTAATTCGGCGAGTACGAGTTCCCCTTCCAAACTCCTTAAATTCTGAATCATAAATCATAATCAAACTAAAATCATAAACCATACTTACTCCGGATGATAGAAGGGTAGCAAACCCTAACTATTGGTCATAATTCACACGAGAGAAGGATTAATCATGTCCTTGAAACCTTCGGCGGTGGCTTCCGCCGCCACAAGAAAAACGCCCTTCCTCAACCTCCTAAGGTTAGGCGAAACTCTCAAGGAGGAAAGTGTTGATGGGGGAGCTCGGCGACCCTACGGCCAACCCAAGATGACATATCACTCTTCGGGGCCCAGTTCTTAAGTCAAAAATCACATTTCCAACATAGCTTATCTTTCAAATTCCAAACCTTACTTATGCACGCACACTTGTTGAAGGTTTTCAAAAAGAAATGAAAATGGGGCGTATATACGTATAAAATCATTTTCAAGATCTCATAGCAAATGGAACGAGCCCTCAAAGTACATATCATACACGTAGTTATCATATAATATACATAATTTGCATGTGGGCTTCAAAACACGTAGGGTTGTAGGTCGCTATAGCTAAAAGAACAAAACCTCACCTCCGAGACAAAGCAGGGACAAAAAGGAGATCAAACGGACGCTCATGGAACCACCTCATCACCCCGGAGACGAACCACTGAACAAAGCAAAAAACCAAAGACATCCTTAGACTCAATATGAACCAATTAGATGCTTAAAAAATGCATATAGATGCATATGATGCATATGAGATGTAACAAGATAACATTCATTTCTTATTAAGCTATGTAAATTCACATCAGGCACATATCACGTCAAACTGATCCATAAATTTAATATCTTGAAGGTAACACATAAATTAACATATGGGCATATCACTTAAGTTATAAAAGAAACAAGAGATTAGCATATTAAATGAATAAATGAAGCTCTAACTCATTCATGCATCTTCGAAAGCACATAAGTCGTACAAGAGCATATGAGAGAAAAACTCGAAAACGAACATGTAAAACAAGCCATAAATTCTCAACATACATCTTGAATATCAAATAAACTTGTAACATACCAATTAATATCATAACTCATGCATAAGCAAGGATAAAATACATAAGAAATATAATGGAAGCAAGGAAAGCATCACACTTAGCACTTAAGGCATGCAAGTTCATATCGTGCACATAACACGTTAAATGAATCCATAAACTTCATATAACATTCTTAACACATTAATAAGACTTAAAAGACACCATGGACAAGCATTAAGAGGTCATAATATAGCATATCATACATATAACACACATTAGGATCAAGATCGGGGAGAAAAGCAAGCGAAACAAACAAACAAACGAAGAAAACAAATAAACGGACAAGCTGGGGGGACTAATGGTTGTTAGTCCCACCCCAGCACAACCCAAGTTATGGCCGTTACCTGGTACAGGGATTACCCTGCTGAGAGTACGGTTGTTATTCCCAAAAACTACAAACGCCCTAACGGGTTGGAATTTTTGAATTCCAGCCCCTATTCCAGCCCTTAAACCCCAAGAAATCCATCCCACATTCAACCCAACACATCATGGAAGGATTATACATCAAAAATTCATGAATTCATTGTTGGGAATAGTGCCCTTAAAGCATTGAGTACTTTACTATTCCATTGTAAAATCACAAACAATCTTTGAATAATATACGAAATGATTTTGTTAATAGGCAACACTTCTTTGTGTGCTTATTTGTCTGTTTGGGTTGACTGTTTATATGCATGTTTTGAACTCCCCTAATCCGAGATGCTGTCAAGAATTTTGCCCTTATGAGAACGGCACATGAAACAAGTTCTTGACTCCATAGGCGAGGATTAGTAAAATTCTCCAAGTCGAGAGTCCGACAAACAGTGGGAGTGTCGACTTTGACTCTGTTGAGACTTGCTTATGTGATTATGTCATTTGAAGGATCACTCAGTTTCATTGAGTGATAAGTGCACACGATGATGCGTTCATAATACATAAGGGTGATAGTTACAAGAACTTCATCACTGAGATGTCCAACGTGAGAACATTGCTAAATGGGAAATGAAATTTCCAGAAACTTCCAGATTAGGAAATATCTCACAGGTCAATAATGTGATTAATTAATCCTTTGACTTGAGGTTCTGTAATATCTCATATGAGCTAACTCTGTAATCTTTGATATAGGCCTAAAAGGGGGTCGACATACTGACACCTGAACCACGGCCTATGTTAGGATTACACAAGTAGCATATGAGAATTAGTAGAATCAATAAATGACCTACAACTTGTTACAAGAACAAGGTTGATCTCTTACTGATTGAGTTGTTCGTAGTCCATTAGACTTAAACCCTT
>JBBMKE010423732.1:0-10764 GCA_037834125.1 Lippia alba | reverse complement strand
ATCCGGGTGCGGAATTTTCCATTTCGATATCCGGGTCGGACCTTAGTGCGGGGGATGTGGTGTCTCACGCGCGGGGTACTACATGGTATATCGAATATCCCATGTCAAAATTTAAAGATGTGACATTCAATTCATAATTACTTCAAAATCCTTTGCTCAACTTTTTGAGGTAAGTTAGATTAAGCACGTTATTCAATATGATATCAGGTCAATGACTTGCATCGTCATATCTCAATACTGTTTAACATATCGGCTAACATTAGTTACATGTTCACCATGATTAGTCTAGTTGATCAGCTGAACTTGTTCGTTATAATTGGATTTAACCTTATTCACGTATTAGGTTGAATTTTTTTGTTCGGATGGGGGTCCAGTGATTTATATATTATAAAATTTTATAAAATTATTTATCATGTAACAATCTTACTCGATCGGCGTTTTATTCTAAAAATCGGAAATGTTATGAAATTTTACTTTAAGGATTTATATATTCGAAAATTTTATAATGTCATTTCTCATGTAACAATCTTCGAGTTGGATGGAAGTATCCCAACAGTGACTTCCACTCAATTTTTTTAGCAGTGTCCATAAGGCTTTCTGACATGATTTATTTTATTAGTGGCATGTCTCGCTTGATCTATATACAAATTAAGATCAATATAATTACATGTAAATCAAATTAACCGTATTAAATATTTTTGTTATTATTTTTAATATAGTTGCTTAATTTATGATTTTAAAATTTTTATTATTTAGAATAAGATTATAACTTTTTTAATTAAAAAACCAATTAAATTTCTCTTAAAAATTTACACTGCACAAATAAGAAAAAGTGAAGTCGATGTTACCTCCCTCTATGATAGGATCAAATCATAAGTCCCTTGTTTATTTTCCCTATCATGAAGTGCACAGTATTTAGCTCCATTTACATTTAAAACTCAAATGTTAGCTCAATATTTTCCAACTCAAACCTATTAAATAAAAATTGTTATTTTTAACAAATATTTGTTTTAAAAGTATTTTAAACATTATATGAACATAGTAAGTGATCCCAATGGACTCATATCCAATATTATTTTTCTTATGTGAAATTATTAAGTGATTCAAAATTATGCAGTAAACTCAATTTTGAAAAACTTCTAACGAACATGAGTCAACTTAACGGGGATGTTCGATGACCTAACAATGCCTTATATATAGTCATAGTTTAATGAAAATTAGGTACCTATTGCTAGTGAATTTCTATCAAAATTCGAGCTTGACTTTTTCCTTCCCATTTTAATGAATCTTAGGTTAAATCTTTGTCTTGTATATTTAATGATTGTGTCATCTTAGCAAGTTTAAGAATTCCATACAAAATTGTTGGTAATTGAGAAACTCGGTACAAAAATGGGATAGTTTGAATAACTCCCCGAAATATTTTTACTTTACTTTCCATAAAATTATACAACATAATAAGATATAAATAAGACATTAGAACGTTGTAATACTATATTTTGTGAAAATTATAAAATATATATTGAGAGGTATTTTAAGTACGACATTATGTGAAAATCATACGATATTTTACCAAAATAAAAAGTTAAGTAAAAATTATAATGCCCAAATGGGGATTTATTCTACATTACCCCTACAAAAATTATTGGCCAGAGAGTAGAGACTCAAAAAATCCTTGTTCGTATTTGTAATCCATTTTTAACATCATTAGTATCACTAATTCACTTAAATTTAAAATAGGACTATTAATTGTTAAGGAAAGTACTAAATGATCGATCAAAACCTTATCCAACAGTTAAATTCTAATTTTTGTAAAATAAAGAAGTGTCATTGGCCTAATGGTCAATCAGTCATTCAGTCTGGACTTGGAATCTCTAATAATCATTTTTAATCTATCCAATAGTAATTATCTCTTTCTAAAAAGAAGAGATAAATTAATCAACCAATAAATAATAAACAACCCTATAATCTAAAGGAGAAAAGAAGAAAAACAATAAACTAGCCATCTTTCTTTGAGTTCCAATAAGATTTTGATTGAGAGAAAAGTAAGAATAAAATTTCTTTTTCTATATATCTTATTTATTTGAATTAAGTCTAGTCAGATTAAATTATTGGAATAAAAAATTTCTAATCAATTAAAAATTATGTTTTTTATATTAAAATACGAGACTTCTAATTTTTTAAAATTGAGTAGATATCTAATTAAATTAGTATAAATTATGTTAAATTATTTTCCGATCTCATCCTCTTTCCTTTATCCTTGAAAATTGTGAATGACGAGGACCACCACCACAAATATACAAAGCAATAAAGCATTATAGGTGGGAAGAAGGTACGGACGAATGGTGTATTGTGCCATCTTTTGGCCTTTTACCACTACCTAACCCTACTATTATAAAATGACATTATCTTATTATTATTATATTATTCTAACAAGATGTAGTACAATGTCAACATGAATAGCAATTCTTTATTATTCCTAATATTATTATTGGTTTTGGAGCTTGTATTGTTAACCAAAAGGGGTAGTTTTGGCAACACATTTTTCTTCCTTGTCCTCAATAGTTTTGGTGGTTAACTGGTAATTATTAAATTCAGAAATTCACAAAAATAGTATTTGTCCCTTTTCATTATTTGACCGCTTTTGTTTGTTTCGACCTTTTTTCTTTACAAATTTCGTTATCTTAAATCTTAATTGACCCTTAACTCTTAAGGAACAAACTAACTTTGGCTTTATGTGGGGGAAGGTAGCTATTCACGGGCCGGAGTTTATATATTTATATTTGATGCTAATTATTCACACCGAATAATAATTAATTTCATACACATTCTATTAATTGTCCATTTATATTTGATGCTAAGTATTCACACCGAATAATAATTAATTTCATACACATTCTATTATTTGACAATTAATGTATTTTGCCCTCTAATTGTTTGAATTAGGGTGCGATTGTGCGCTCAATCTTTATAAAACGCAACATTTAGTCTCTTTTAGACAATTTAGTCAAAATATTTTAGGAATATTCTGTGCAAATTAAACTATCAATTTCTCCTCCGTCACGATAAGTCAAGAGTGAAAACCACTATCACCGTGTTTCACTCTCAAAGACGAACAAAACACATACCTTATTCGGCTCTTTTGGCCATTGGAAGCATTGGAATTGTTTTGCCGGTCATGCACTAAATTTGACCGGCTATTCCTCTTTCTTTAGTTGTCGGATTTTGATTTTAAAATTATTGTTGTGTTTCTTGCATCGAAAACTTTAATTTGATATATATTATCTACATGTTTAAAATCTGATTTGTACAACATTGACCTTATAAATCACGCTAAAAAATTGAGTGGAATATTCCCTCAGATTCCATATAAAATAGGTTAAGTGTTACGTTTTATAAAAGTTAGGGGATTAATATTGTCCAATTCAATTAAAAAATTAGCGGACAAAACGCACTATACCCCAAAAGATCATGAGGTATTTGGAATTACTCCTAATAAAGAATATATAGTTTAATATATAATAGTTTGACAACCCTCCCCTCAACATTTAGTGTTTAGGGATGGGTTATGTCAAACACATTATTTGTCATGATATTAGAACAGATTTTATTTTATGCTTGTGTCTCCACCATCGCAATTCTCATCCCTCATTCCTTAGTTCTAGGAATGATGGGAGTATATCAAATATCTTATACCGAATAACTAAATAGTAGAATTTTGTAACACTCTATACGCCAAGGTGCCACATCTCCCGCACTATAGCTCAATTCACATACGAAATGACAAAATTCGTACATGAACCAAATCTACATCGAACGGGTGACAAGAAAAAGACAAGAACATGGCTAGGCGGAAACTAACCCTTGAACCAATTAAACAAAACCCAAAACTTGCACACGGAAACCTCATATATACCAACAAAATATATACAACAAAAGTCACAAGGTAGATGGCACTCCCGGCCCAATTTCATAACAATATATACAATGTGCATCAATATCAAAATGAGTGAACTATGCTATACATGAATTAAAGACTCCACACGACTCTAATTCCCGCCTAGCATACACCTACAAAAGAACTGAAAAGGTGGGGCGTCAGTCTATGGAAGACTGAGTGAGGGGTGATATAGATATAAACGCATGTACAAGCAAATTATAATCTCGGGTAAGATTTTGTAAAAGAAACAATATAAGTTTACATAACAAGTTAAACTTTGCCCGAGATTACAATTATTAAGTTTATTAATTAATTATAAATTCAATTAATCAGTGGCCCAGCGAGTGAGGGCAATCTCCAACCTAACTCCCAATAGTGAACAAGAACATGATTTGTATTTCAATTTAAAGATGATCATACAAGTCATTATGGTGCACAAGTAGCAGTTTCAAGACCCTTTTTTCTCCGGGTGATGGTCGGGTTTGCAAGACCCGAACCATCCAATCACGTTGAGCATCGGGTACATGAATATCATGCCCGAGATTCCTTCCTCCACCAAACCTCCTGGTGGATTCAGGGTTCATCCCAATTAGTAAGAGGAGTGTATGAGTTACCCGTCAGCCCTTGTTTTCCCCGTTGACTCACACACTAACTCTCGGACCCACAGTGCAAGATAAGGTTACTCGCCAAAACAAGAACATGAACAATACTTGAGAAATAACTGTTTTTCAATACTTGAAGTTTTAATGAAAACTAGTAGGTATAATATACATTTTTGGCCGAAAACACATGTATGGGTTGTAAAGTTTCTATATAACTAGAATTAAACCTCACCTGTGTGGAAAAGAAAAACAAGGATACAACTTATGGAGCTTGCTCCTCGTCACCTAGGTGCTGGTCTGTGCAAGAAGGACAAGTGAGTGTGAGACACAACCTCTTGAACCAAGCAAGACGAATGACAATGAATATGGAATGCATGAGTAATCATAATATCATAAAACATGTATGCATGCTTGATTCATATACAATCCACGCAAAAAACGAGTTGTTCCACGTATTCAATCCATAATCAACATATTATCAATTTACTAGCATCATATGACACGTATTTGGCAATTAAAAGTCGAGAACATAACAAAAAATGTAATTAAACAAGCAAAATTGCACTGCCAGGGCTCTGGGAACGGCCGTTCCGGGTCCCAATACAAAATGGAAAAACGGATGTTTCCGTAGTCCCGAACTCGTACCGCGTGTCTGTAAGAATATGGATGTGTATGTATGTTTGAATGAAAATAAATGCCAAGTCTTGTATATAAGATATAAATTAGCCAAATTTACATACAAGTCCCTCAAGTTTATAAGTATCTTCACTTAAGTATCAAGTTATGAGATATATTCATTTAGGTCCAAATAAGGCTCACCGCTCATGCAATTAAGTCACCAAAGTATGTAAAGTGATTAATTAAGGACATCGAGCATTCAAGACACGTTCGACAATTAATTCACATATCGATCAAATATAAAGTGTGTGCACATTTTCTCAAGTTTCAAATAAACCCCACAAATATAAATAATTCTTGGTGCATAAATTTCATAAAAAGCCAAATTTAGGAAGGAAAGGTTTAAATAAATTCCTAACTCTCGGAAACTCTCACACGTAGCGCACTTACCTGGAAAGTCGGAAACTGGGGCTTTACAAATTTAATATATAATGACTTGATAACTCTTCAATCAATAATAATATTTGGAGTGAGTTAGATCAAATATATTATTTATGATTCGAAAACTTTATGTATTCTCAAGGATACTCTCAATTTTTTGACCTAAAATCTGAATACGTACGATCCCATCTAATTATCAAACATGGATAATGAACATTTAAATTTAAGTTAAGATCAAAATAAAGAATGAAAATGAGTATATTATATTTTCCAAATAAATAATATTTAATCCATTGTAAAATTTTTAAAAAGCAATTCATTATAAATTTTACTTCTTTATATTTTTTTTAAGCTTCATAATTAATTAAAATTTTAAATTGAACATGTAAATAGAAAAAGTTGTGAAATTCTTAAACGATAACCATGAGTATATTGAAAGTCATTTTGTACTCGTCTTTATTCACATTTTTATGTATAACTTGCTAATCAATCAAACTTTTTATCATTGAAATTCAAAATTTAATGGATAATTGCTTTTAAAGACGTCTAAAAAATGTCTAGGTTTGCTAACTTAACCATCATTTTTTAACAAAGTGTAAAATGATTTTATTCGTAGCATAACACGTAGAAAAATTTTATGTACACATGTCATATGATGAATGAAATAAGATTTCACTTTGTTAGAAAATGATAATAGAGATTCCAACTTAGATTTTTTTTCCCGTAAAATTAAAAAAAATAATTCTATTATTAAGGTTGGTAAAAATATTTATATCATTTATTAATTATTATAATCTATTAAGAAGGCTAATATCTATCCCATTTCCTTCGCCGGCATTCACAACATAGATCGCATTTGCATGTTATTTAATATTTAAAATAAGTTAAATTACGATTTAAGTTCTATTATTTATCTTAATTATATAAAGTTAATTAATAATTCTTTGTATAATAGAAAATATTATTCCATGTTTTGTCACGGTGTTACACCGAATTGTTATAGTAGAGCATGTACTTGATCCTTTCTTGTTGGAAAATATTGTTTAGAAAGTTAAGTACAATTTAGTATCATAAGTTGAAGAAGACCCAACCGGGGTTTGCAATAAACATTGTTCGGTCATTTCTAGGTAAACTCGTTTAGTAGCATCATTACCAACAAATGATAACATTTGATGTCCTTTTTAGAAGATAATAATTAGTTATAATATTGTGAAATACTAAACACTTATTTGCATGACTTGCAACCTTAATGCTGTGATTTGCTCTTAATTATTATTTACAGAGCTGCAACAAAACAAGGGTCTTGTTATACAATAAGGAAGTGTGGGATAGATTTGCCACAAGGTGCACGGTTCGATTCCCACAGGCTGCAGTGTGGGAGCTTTATTCTTGAGTCCAATTTGGGCTTTGAGGGTAGGCTCCTTGTAGACCTACTGAGGAGCACACCTCCCACTAACGGGCCGCTGAGTACCTGATTTACCTCCTCCCACTTGCTGTGTCGGGCCGGGGTGTGGGGGGCCCTTGGGATTGATGATTCAACCTTTTGCCACAAGGAAGTGTGGGATATAAGAGATAACTTTTTATACTAGTCACAACTGACGCGCCGTTCCTGCATGCAAACTAATTCTCTATAATTCATAAAAATAAATATTTGCAAAATTTATAAAGAAAAGGGGAAATCTCCATCAAGAAAAATTACAAACAATTATAATTATAAGAAAAGAAGTGATGCAAGACGACTCTCTCCGTTGAGAAAAAATTGCAAAGAAATAATCGGAGAGAAAAAGAAATAATTGAAGTCTCCTTCATGGAGTATTGGAGAAGGAGATTCAAATGAAACCCATTGAATTATTCTTTTATCAGATAATAGAAAAGTTTGAAGAGAAATATTTTATTAGAGAATAAAAAACTATAACTAGAAATATAAGTGATTTGATTTGGGAAAAAATCTCCATAAAAACTAAAAAGAAAAGAAATAAAGGAAAAGAAAAAGAAGTGATTTGAGTCCCACATTCGGAGGAGAAGTTTTTAATGTACGAGTCCAAAAAACTAAATTAAACGTGAAATTTAATAGGTAGATGTATTTTCAATTTAGTTGTTAATATTTTTCAGATTCTCGTGGTATAATAGGTAAATAGAAAAATTAGTGTTTTCGTATTTGTGTGACAAAACATAGCTTTCGTTTTTATAATAGTATAGATCTAGTATATGGCACTTGACATGATGGATAAGGCGATTAAAATTTGGACAAAATATGGCGAATAGTTCTAAGGTAAGAGATTAAGTAATACAATGAGAAAAACTTAATTTTGCATATCCAACGTGATGTACATATGTTAAAGCTGGTTAATGGGCCTCATCAATTTTTTATTTTTATTATTTATTTTTTAAAAAAGAGTCTATCATGGAGATTTTGAGGTTATCAAACCCACAATCATATATAAACTAATTGAATCGTCCAAGTCAAAATAAAAGTATTCATGATTCACGAATCAATTAAACTAAATAAATTAACATACTCACTAAAATAAGAAACAAAAAAATAAAAAAAAAGTATGCGGGTAAAATAAAAACAACGATCCTAATACTACCATCCACTGACCTCCTAAGGAGACATCCAATCATTCAGACGAAGATAACTGATGATTGCATTTGTCGCACTTGCTTCTTGGTAAGATATTGTGCACTTGCTTTTTGATACTATTTCTTAATAAAATTCGATAAAAATTAAAGACTTGACTCTCAAACTAACCAAAATCGATTTTTTTTCCCCACAATTCAAGTACCCATCCTCATTATCATTTATCATCATTTATCACCACTTGCTCTGTTAATGTTCTGCAAAATGAGACACCCCATTCCCAGGCACATAACCATAGTCAAGCAATTTATCCTTAATTAAGCTAGTCGAGATTAATCATACTTAATTAAACACATCAAATGATTGCTAATTTGATTGTATTTAATTGATAATTAATCATCTTGCATTAGTTTGGTCTCCTGATTGGAATATTATAACGTAATTAATCAAATGTAATAGATTGTGCATTAAGAAGTATAAAACTAAAGAACGTTTGGCACAAGAAAAAAATTACATAATTCCATAAAATAATCTAGAAATTTAACTTTTCCGAAATTATCATTTTACTTATCACTTATGATGCACGGATATGATAATACGGACACGACAGTATATAGATACATCAAAATTGGTTTTTTTTATTATATATATTTTATACGTAAGGAGTGTCAGACATATTTAAAACACAACATGATACGATAAAATGATATTTTTAAAAGTGTTCGTATGCATTAAAAGACAAATATAGGTTTGCCGTAATATTTTACGTGTATCTAGGTTTGGGTTGGGTTGAGTAATTGTACCCACTTGGGCATGTGTCCAAACTGTGATTGTCTGAAGGCTGAAGCTGAAATCTTCTGGGCCTCTGGCCCATTTGGAGTAACCATTCTGGATCAATTCCGCAGGGATAGAAAGTTTATTTTCAATCTTTCCTTAAAACCTGAACTGATAACAAAAAATATATTGGGATTAACAAAAAAAAGTAATTGCTATCCAAATTCCGAACTATATAAATTTTAGTATTCTTCAAGTGATCATCTTAATTATCGATCATACTTTTTTTTACACTTTAGTCTAATTATATTTTGATGAAACATTAAGGGATATTTATTGGCATGCTCAACATGTTTTTATTAAATGATATATTGGCCATTTTAAATCGTCAGTAGCAATGAATTTTTTTGTGGACTCCTCGTTGATATAAGTCGACCAAAGGGAATAACTTGCCGCCAAAAGTTGGTCTAATTGATTAATAAATTTATTTTTTAACACAAGATTTTAACTTCAAATTCCGCTCACTTGTATTAAAAAAAAAAAAAAACCAACAACAAAGGGAACAACCTCTACTATTTACCATCCTATCTGTTCTATCTATCTTATCCTTTTTTTTTACGCGCTAGTGTGTATCAAAACAACTTTGTTTATCATTAACGACAAAAGATGGATTATTTATAATATTTGTTAAGGGAGAGAGACAAATAATAATTATTTCGTCTCTTGAATTTTTAAACTTTTTTTTATTATATTTATTCTTTCTATTCGTTTTGTTATTTAGAAGTGAAATTCGATGCGGGTCTTTCTATCTTGAAGAATGTATTCTTTAATCATTGGACCAAAATTGTTGACTTTTCTATACCTGAATTTGGTCTCTTGAATTATAAAAAAAAATATATTTTTTGTTTATTTGTTATATCTTACATATTTTTTATTTTTTTTTTCTCTTTTATAACTTCTCTTCTTAACTGTTAATTTCTCTTTCATCACTTATATGTATTTTTTTTTATCTTTTATATAATTTTTATCACTTTCTACTTACTAATATGACATATAAGAGTGTTTGCAATATGTAATAAGCACTTATAAAATAAGTGTTTATTTTGAACAGTTTTAGAGTGAAAGCAAAAATAAATTAAAATTCAAAAGCTACTCAAGACATATACCTATTTTTTTTTTTGACGAGTGACCAAACTGGCCAACTAAGTCAAGTCCTCAACAAGCAAAGAAGAAACGAAAGCACGAAAATTAAAAGCACCAACGCAGGCCGTGGCCGCATTTCTAGCTAACGTGTGGGCTACCTTATTAGCGCCACAACAGACAAACGAAAACCGAACATCAATGAACCCAGAACAAATATGCAGAATGTCCTCAACAATGTTGCCCAAATAAGAGAGATTAGTGTCCTTACGTGAAAGCTGATAATCACGTTCAAGCAATCCCCCTCAATAATCACTCTTTGCCACCCGAAGTCTCTAGCCAATTTTGCCGCAGACAAAGCCGCCAAAGCTTCAGCAGATCCCGGGTCTCTAAGATTCCGAAGTCAACATCCCTTGGAACAACACCTATACCAACCGCATCTTGGTCCGAAAAAACAGCCCCGTCGAAGTTCAACTTCACCTACCCCTCCGGTGGCTTCGACCATCTCGCCTCCTCACGACTGGGATTTAGAGCATTAACTTCTGCTGCAATAATCTCACCGAAAGGGATTGACTGGAGAGCAGAATCAATAATTTCATGGGGTTGATCAACAATATCCTCCATTCACCTTCGATTTCGACTACCCCATACAACCCACAAGATTGTGCCAA
>JBBMKE010423712.1:0-10765 GCA_037834125.1 Lippia alba | reverse complement strand
CTCAGACGGAACATAAAGGTTAGGGACTAATATGTAATTTTTCAAACTAGACGTCCTGATTTGTAATTTCGCCTATCATGAGGGTAGTTGGATGTAATTTCCCCTATATATTAACAATATATGCCATCATTACAGAACCAGTGTTATATTTAGAGAAGCCAGATTATCATCAAACTCAAAATTATTCTGTAGATGATTACAGTCAGGAAGGCCGTACTCCCATCATCCAGAGAAGTCATCACGGGAATCATCCACAATCCAGGCAGCCTATAAAATATTCCAAAAATCAATATATTTTCCATTATGACAAACAAATTGATTGAAAAACATAAGGTTTAAAAGGAAGGGAACTTCAAAGAATGGAGAAAAGGTCCAACCTGGTACTCTGATACACCTTTAGGAAGCTTCTTATTTTTCATCTTTTTCTCCTTGTGATCTCCGTCAGCTTCTGCCATTTCTGTCTCTGCAGGCCAAGTCTGAAATAAAATGCCATAGGTGATAAGTTAAAAAAAAAATTCAAAGTTGACATAGTGACAAAGTTAACCATTGTACAAATAAAATCCACACATAACAATCTTAAATAGCACATGTTTTACCTCTTCTCCTGCTAATGGATCAGGGGCATTTTCAACAACCAATGTCTCTTGCTTCATTGGATCGGGGTTGAGGCTCCTTAATTACAACCTTCAAGATGTCAAAAGTGGGTTGGGTTAATACAAAGAAATATAGCACATTTAAAGAAAAAATATAACTTAAAATAATAAATACCTGCACATCATTCTCAGACTCTGAAATCTACTAGTTTGCTCGGAATTCTGAATCCTTGAGAAGCTCAATTTTGGACAACTGCCAACAGCATGTACCTGATCAAAGACATTTAGACACTAAACAAATCTCATGCATACCAATTATAAAGGCAGATGAAAGTAGTACCCGCTGATTGACTGAAAGGCCACACGCACGATGATATTCACTAAGGATAAGTGCGCATTTTCTGAACTCGACATGTCAGCTTCCATATCAACCTGTGCCATATTGATGCCTGATATGTTAGATCAAAAGTGTAATTCTCATGGTTTGGTAAGAAACGTTTATCTCCTAAGCTTTGTTGCTCAATTTACAAGCAAAGCACAATCCATCTGAAAAGATATCACAACGTAAAATCTGCCTAAGTTATACCTTTTGGGCCATGAGGTAATAACACGGGTGTCGTCAATGAGGTGTTGTAAGCCTTTGCTCCTTGAAAAGCCACATGAACTATAATCAAAAAAGAATTAAACACCACTTCCAATTGCTACAAGCCAATAAGGTATGTACACTAACATAGAAAATAAATATTTTATTTTGTGTGGCAATGTTTACCCTATGCAACTCATCCTTTTTATCTGCACGATATAACTTAAATCTTTCGAAAATTCAAAAACAAGCATAGAAATGTACATCTTCTTTATTTCATGTGTTCTTTTCAAGCCATCAAGCAGAACCTGTAACACGACAGCATAAAAAAAACTTCATACCGCTAATCACAAAACATAAGAAATTAAGCACATAAAATAAACAGTGAACTCGAGATAATCTGATTAAGTTAAATAAAAATAAATACCTGACTAATTGATCTCCGTAATTAGGAAATAGGGAGAGACATGGGAAAGCCCAGAATGAATGATGAGCTAGGGATTAAGTGGAGACTATAATGAGAGAAAGAGATAGCTAGCGAAATTTAATGGAGAGTGGGTGAGGAAATATTTCACCTGTATGTTAAGGATCATAACCAAACTAATAAATAATTAGCAGATTTCTTCTGACTTACTTGAGGTTCAGCAGTTATACATCCCCATAAATCATCACTCTCTGCTGCTGCTGCACAATTTAAAATCTTCTTACATTTTAGGACATATAAACATTAATAGTGGTGAAATCTAATTACAATTTCAGAACAATGTAAACATAAAATTAGTTAATTTTTATGCATTAAAGGTAATGATATATAATAAATGATAATTTTTCCTTTCGTGTAATTAAATTGTGTGTTCATAATAAATCTCTAATACAAAAACTGAAAAAGAAAATAAAATACAAAAGCAAAATTAGAATTTCAGTGGGCTTATTTATATTTCTTTATTCTTTTTGCATTTCTGAACAATGTAAACATGAAATTAGTTAATTTTTAGAATTAAAATTAGTTAATTTTTAGTATATATAGTTTTCCTCTTGCGTAATTATTGTGTGTTTATAATAGATCTCCAACACATAAATTCAACAAGGAGATGGAATATAAAAGCATGCGAAGAAAATAAATTTAATAAAGGATGGCGAAAGATCTATAAACCATTATTATAATAGAGACACTGATAAAATAATTTTCATGATTCAATGACATTAAAAAAGTTCATCTCGACCATATCAATGTAACATAAGTACTATGCAAACCAAAATTTTTTTTTTTTTGATATTCAAGCACCAAACATAGCTAACTGAATGCTAAACTTACCTAGATAAAAGCAAAGCATTAATTAATCTTTTGATGGTTATCTTACGAACTGGAATCACTTTACCAGTCCAAACAAAAGTATAAGGACACTTGTTTTTGCATTTCTAAGTAATAGTGTTTCCATTCTTTACCTCAGTATCACTGCATTCCATCACAAGTTCACAATACATCCGACAGGAGGCCAAATTACTGCAAAATAATGAATTCAAATTTCAACATGCAAATTAAAAAGAAAACCATGTAGCCTTTTATATTCAAAATATGAAAAAAGGAATCTCTATTGTAAGGCACATAGGCTGCCTTTTATTATTCAATATTAATAAGGAAAAATTATATCCAACTACCATGTATTTAGGTCTAATTGCAATCCGTTCTGTATTTTTTGGATATTACAATATAGTCCCTATATTTCTTGTTTTCATGTAATCCATTAACGAAATTTGTAAAAGTACATTTATGTTCCGGATGCTTTTATGAATATTACATTAATACATGACCAAAAATGCAAAATCATCCCTAAAAGTTCACAAAAATTAGGCCTAATTACAAAAATTAACAAAAGATATGGACTAAAATGTAATTCTAAACAATCATGAACTACGTTATAATTAGACCTAAATACATAGTAGTTAGATGTAATTTTCCCTAATAATAATAAATTTTCATTTGCATTATCCAGAAAAAGAATCGTATTACCTCTTCACATATGTTATATTTCTTCTTCACAAGATAAATTAAAAAAAAATTAAATCAAGTATATCTAAAATCTCAATTCAACAACTTCCACAGTACTTTCAATCTTAAGACCAACCTCCAACCAATTAAGTATCACCAAATTATTTAGTTCTTCAAATTTCTTGCCGATTGAATCATTTTCTGATTGTTATAGATCACTCATCCCTAAGCAACTAAATCTTAATCACAATTTGAGCAAAACCAATAAGAACACACAAAATATAACCCACAATGTCATAACAGATACCAATTGCAACATACTTGCAGGAGCTGAACAGATTGTTGGAAATAAGAGTAGATGATGAAACTAATTGTAATGGTTTTTGGACATCATACTCCATCATCGTGGAAACAGAAAAATTAGTGTTAGGCGGATGAAGAAAGGTTTTTTGCGGCTGAGGAGAAGCGCTTTTGTCAGAATATTAGAGGCTTGTTGGGGTTAAACTTCTGTCCGGCTGTTATTAGCAATAAGAAGCATGCATGGTTTACAGTTTGGCGGTTTCCACCTGTGGAAAAACTTTGGAAATTTTCGCTGGCAACCGATAAAAGGATGGGAAACTTTGACGCGTTGCCGGAAAGATATCATTGTATGACCAGCGGATTAAATTCAAATTCAGCAAACACTGATTGGAAAACCTATCCAAATAGCAAGTGAAATTAAGTGGTTGATTGAGATAAATGAACTTACCCATAGTCAAAGAATTTTTTATCACAAATGGAGCAAATTTGTAAGCCTTAAACACAAACATAATTCTCAAACCATAAAGAACTCACTAAAACAATTAAGAATTAACAACACTACAAAAAACAGACAGAATTCCGACGGAAAACCGACGGGGGACGGAAAACCGACGGAATTCCCACGGCCATCCAACGCAAGGACTTATCGCACAAACCGACGGACACACATCGGTTATCCGTCCGGATTTTTGGCGGAAAATAAAAAAAAAATGGCGGGCCAAATATTCGGATGGTGTAGTCGTCGGAAACCCGTCGGTAACCCATTGAAAAATTTTGCGGTTTTTGAATTGACAATGCAGCCAATAAACCGACGGGAAGATGTCGTCGGTTGTCCGTTGGTTTGTCTTAGGGTGATAACCGACGATTTTACGTCCATCGGTTTCCCGTTGGTTTTAATAGTGACCGACGGGGATACGCCGGTCTCTGCGCCGTCGGTGTTGGTATCGTAATATGCTAGAATAACCGACGACTATTTTTCTCGGTTTCCCATCGGTTACTACGAATATTATTAATTAGTGTATCCGACAGGATTTGTCCGTTGGTATCCCGTCGGTATTTTCAAATTAAAAAAATTAAAATAGATAACCGACGGCCCGATGTGCCGTCGGTTTTCCGTCACAATTCGAAAGTAATTAATTCCCTTCTTTCCCCCTTCTGAAACAGAAGCTGCCCATACATTCCATTTCCCCCAAACCGAAAACCCGTTTGCATCTCTCCTTCCTCCTGCACCTCCGGCCACCCATTACCGGCGTTATCCTCAATTCCGTTCCGGTGTGCTACAGTCATCTCCGGCGAGCCCGTTTGTGGAGTAAGTTTTCTATATTTAATTCAATTTGTATCATGTGGGTTTCTTGAAAATGGGGACATGATTTAGAGTTGATTAGGTTAATTCTTGACTGGATTCTGTGTTGCATGAGAAGTGGGAGAGATGTGGGTCGAAATGTGGGATATGTCTAGGTTGAAATGTGGTAGAGTTTGTGCTTTGACCGGCGATTTTTTGTAGTGCAACCCAATATTCAAATTGCAAACCCTATATTCAATCTACCTTCCTACCACCACCAATCCGCCATTTAATATTAGATTTGATCGCTTGCACACTTTTCACAATGCCCTTCCAAGTTCTAGACGCATTTGGTTTTGGATTGTGAATCAAGATATCCTGACCCTTTCGGGGGAGGTCACGGATGGATCATTCCCGTGATGAATTTGCTTGATTTAATGCTTCATAGGCGTTTCATAGTCCAATGAAATGTTCTTCACCCCAAAATCAAATAAAAAGATTTTTTCGTCAATGCTACAACTAACCAAGAATTTTTTAGTGTGGATTAAAATATAATATCAAGAAATTACTAACCAGGGTTGCTAGTCCTACCAACCATATTAACCATGTTTTATTGTTCATTTTTTTATATATTCATGTGTACTTTGTTTTGGAACTCTTAATTTTGTGCTTCGTGTAGTTTGTTGATAGCCCTCTTTCCTTTTCACTTACTCCGTGACTTTCGCCTTCATTTCCATGGCTTTAAATTCCAAGTTTTTCAGAAAACAAAAAGGGAAAAAGTACTGAAGAAAGCATTCCATTGAACTCCAATATTAACTCTTCTTTCTCCATGGAACTTCTGCCCCTATTAGCTGCATACTTTGTAGCCATCTCCTTCATGTTGGCGCCCACCTCTTCTCATCAACTCAATAACGTGCAAAAATCTCTTGAAAAAGCTGGTAATACTTGCATATATTTTGACCATTTTTGTGTGCCTACATCAATTTGCATGTGCTAGTTAGGTGTCATAATAATTCACAAGCTTAAGTTCTTTGTATGCAGCTGAAGATGATCATCATGCCAAGTTCACTATCGTACCTTCGCTGCCAAATCAAGAGCCAAATGTATTGTTTTTCGAATCCCTTTATAATTTTTTATTTTCTTTTAAGCTTCTATCCTTGCGTAGATTCTTGCTAATTACCTTGATTAATAATCTATATCTTACCTTCTGAGCCAGGTCATGAAGAGTTCTGCTCACAAGAATAACTTCATGGTGCCGCCAAAAGAATTTATCGAACCCTCTTCAGGTATGTTAAGCATTTTTCTGAAATTGACGACGTTCGCTTATATGTTATGTCAGGTACAAAGTGTAAGAAATAAGTTCTCCCTTCAAAATAATATTCTTTTTAAGCTATAGTTCGTCTAAATTCAAGTTGTACTCGACCAGTCACACGGAGTCATCTCAAATACCCCTTTGTAGATACTCCTTTAGTAAAATGAGTTTATAACTGCTAGTATTTTTAGAGCTCTTTTATTTTGAAACAAGAAATCTTTCGTCCCTTGTTGACTTAGTGACAAACATGTATATTACACCATGTGAACTATTTTCATTAGTGTCATATTTTTATCTCATTCTTGATCATGATCGAATAATGTTTTCAATCTTATATATGATGATCAGGTATCAAAACCAAAAGCCATGAAGACGAAGAAGAGAAGCAGCATGGGACATGGAAAGTGGGGTTTGAAGATGGACCAAATAAATCAGAGTATTTTAGCATGGATTATTCGTGGGTTAGGAAGAAACGCCCTATACATAACTAGCTCGCAAATCCCATTTGATTACGTACTAAATTTGATTTGTATACAAAAATGTCACGTACGGTTTTGCTGTTAGTAACACTTTAGTTGTATGTATGAACATGATTAGGGATGGAAATGTGTGCAATTTTGTAGCTTTGTGATGGCCGACACAAATACAAGTTTTGTGTAACAAATTAATAGATAGATTATATTATTTATGGTGCAATAATCTAGGAAATTTATTCACATGAAGGATGCCTCTTGATAATATTATTTGTTTTTGCTTCTCTTGTTTTTGATGCAGTCAAAAGGGGGTTTCAAGCCCCGATAATAAATCTTGGGAACTTAATTCTAAAGAAATGATCCAGGCTGGGTGGTACATATATTATTTAGATATTTTACACAAGCATCTTTTCTCATAACTTTTAAATTTTTCTAAAAAAAAAATCTAAGTTCCACGTAGACTAAGAACTATATTTTTATCCATGCTTTTAGCAGCACGATTTTGTTTAATTAGGACTCATAGTTGGCTAATATTGAAGGATTGATTGCCATATGACTCCATTCTTTCTTAAATTTATGTTCAATTACTCTTAATAAAACTTAAACTGATGATTTATCTATTCACAAGTACAAATATTTATCGGTCAGATTAGTTTTGATGAAAAATTTAGGACAAATTTATCCATCATAAAGAGATCATTGTGAATACTCCTTATTATCATTTAAAGTGTTTCCGAACGATACCGTCGAATATGATAAATTACAAGCTGCACCTGTTTAAATGCATTTGTCTATTGGGTGGAAAAACCCAAAATTAGATGATAGGGTTTATGTAGATATTGAATCATTTTAGGGTCATATTATAAAAGCCATTAATTTATTGCTGATTTTCGGATGATGCAGCGCTAAGAAGCTGTATTTCTACAGTTGTGCTCAAATTTTTCATTTCAAAATCTAAACATAGCAAGTTCAGATAATAAAATTTACGTTTATATAAAAAGAAAAGGCCATTGTTTCAAGAACACGATCTTGATCTTTTTAAAACATTACAAAAAGCAACCAATGGCAGATTCTAAATTTCTAGAAATATTTGGGCGGACATCAATATTTTCATCAAACTAACAAACAAGTTGTCTTACATTGCAACTCAAGTTAAATCTCAGAGTAAATTTCGTAATTTCTTAAGGGGTTATTTCTGCAAATTTCTTAAAACCCTTAATTTCATGAAGGAACTAATAAGTAGGGTTCCATGAAATTCTTACAAACTTGTTCTTGTATCGATGCATTGTAATTCAAATTATTCTTTTTTTTTATTAAATACATTATCTCAAGTGGTCAAATAAATTTTAATTCAAGACATTATATCGAGAAATAATTTTCGAATCACTTGAACTATTTCCTATTAAAATTGGAGCTCAATTACTTTAATGTGTGTATGTATGTATGCTAACAGGAGTTGGTCCAAACGGTAAATGGATTCATTTTTTAGGGCAAGGTCCCGAGTTCGAATCTCCGTTTAAGTGTACGTATGGAAAAAAAAAAAATGTATGTATGCTTGACTTTGGTATGGCTGCGGTCTGTCTCAACTGTGAATTGATCGAGGTGAACATTTCGGACAGTGAAAAGTTGATGCCGACCAACGCCTTTGCTTCATTGACTATCATTTATTACCATAATTGATATATTCTAACTAACTATCTTCTTTATTAATTAGTGTAATGTTTAGGGTATGGATATACAAGTTCTCCCACTGTTTCATTTCTTTTCTAAAGCCAACATGAAAAGCCTTCCGTATTCTCATTTACTTTAATTTTGTGTCGGTGACAACTACTACAGGTTTAAAAAATGACAATAAAAAAATCAAGTTAGATGAATATTAAGCTCCAACTGTCATTCTTAGAATTAGTGGTGGAGCCAAAAATTTAATTGAAGAGTATCTATCAAAATATAATACTAAAGAAAAATAATAAATTAAATCAATTATTTTAATTTGTATAGTCTCAATTATTAATAATTTACTATATTGACCTTACTAATATTAATTTTAATTATTGACAATAATTAAAATTTTCATAAAATTATTATACTTAATTACATATATCTATTCATCTATATAACAAAAAAAAATAAGGAGAATTAATTGTACCCCTCATTTAAAGATGGCTCCGCCATTGCCTAGAACAGAGTTCATCTAGTTTTCATCCCACTAACTTGATAGGACCCTCACCCAATCCATTGAATTAAAGCGTATTATAATTATTATTTATTAATTATTCTTCCCAATATTTATATCAATCACCTAACAAATATTGAAACCACGGATGTTTTTATCAACAATAACAGTGTTCTACCAACGGGCAGTTACGTTGGCTCAAGTGGATAGGGGTTTGAGTTCAGTTAAGCAAGGTCTCGAGTTCGAACATTGTAGATGTAAAAAACTACGTTGGGAGGGTCCCCTCAATAAGCGACTTCAGCTATTCCGAGAGATTAGTCATTCACTCAATTGGGTGGGAGAAACTCCTTCAGCTATCCCGAGATATTAGTCTTTCACTCAATTGGGTGGGAGAAACTCTGAGAGATCGAAAAAAATAATAACAGTGTTCTCAAATATTACAAAACATGTGGTTAAGTTAGTATAACGACGACCCACTACACTACAACATTAGCTGGTCATCCGATTATATAATACTCAAGATCATATTGTGGCGGGTAGAATTATCTTAAATTTATATAAATAAATAAATAAATAAAACCTAAATCTGGGCCTGAATTTTTCCAAAATAACTTCTGAAGCAGCCCAAACTATTTTGTACATGGGCTTTTAGAGAGAAATTTATGTGGGCCTATACCAGAGACACCATTCCCTCTGGCAATTTTTACAGTCGCCACCGGCTGGCTTTCTCCACGGCGGCGCCACCACCGTCTTCATGGCGGTCCGCCTCCTTCTTCCGAGGACATCAACCAAAAGAACCATACTATCCTCCATTCCCTATTTATTACCAAAACCTCCCTCCCCTGCTCTTTTCTCCACCAGTTGCAGTAAAAGCAAGCATCTTGACTTTTCCCCGCCACCAGCAGCCAAGAAGGTGCCTTTCACGGCCACCGTGCATGGGGTTACATGGCAGGATCCCTACCGTTGGATGTCCGACATCAACGACCCTGATTTCATGGCCTACCTCAGCCAAGAGAACTCCTATGCTGAGGCATTTATGAGGGACACCGAAGAAATGCAGAGGATTCTTTACTCTGAGATGGTTTCTAGAATGCCCTCCAAGATTACCACCCCTCCAGAACGTTGGGGGCCCTGGTTTGTTACTTCGCTCTAGTTGTTTGTGTGATTCATTTGATGGGTAAAATGCGTTATCCAGTGTGTGAAGTGGACATTAAAACCATTTTGGGATTGCATTATCTGTGTAGAATTTTAGTGTTTTTACTATGCATTTATCTGTTGAGGTTTTAGTGGAACTTTACATATCTTCTATCAACAATGTGCTTTCTTTAGGCCATATATCTAATTTAAGTATATTTTCTTGGTTCATGGACTAATCAATTAAAATATACTAGTTTATCATTTAGTGATGTAAGCGCGGGGTGTCTGACTGAATTTTCTGGGATTGAAATATTCTTGCATATATGTAAAAGATTACTGCATTATTGATTCTCTGGATTCTTCCCCTCATTTATCCGTCAAGTTTTATTGACTGTTTAAAGAGTATACAATTTTATCCTTATTCTGTCTAACATTTAGCTGTTTGGTGTTCTTTGGAACCCTAAATGTTGCTATAAGCTAATGAATACTTTACACAACTTGGAAGAAAGCTCTCAATTTCATGCAGTAAAAATGGGTTCTTGTGTTTTGTTTTATTTTCTTTTTTGACATGGGATTAAATAGGTTGTACTATCAGAGCATTCCAGAGGGGAAGGAGTATCCTGTTTTATGTAGGACTTCAGCTGCTGAAAGTAAAGGTTGGGCGAACACCATATTCAGTTCCTTTGGAGGATTTGGGAGGGACCAAGTTTTGCTCGACTGGAATGAGATTGCGGAAAAACATGGCAAGCTCTTTTAGCTAATGATTCTGACTAATCAGAATTTCACTCTCCTAATCTATGTTATTTGCATATTTTAATCTTGTAGGATATGTCCACGTGGGTACGTGCAGAGTATCACCAGACCATCGTTTTCTTGCATATACACAAGATACTACAGGAAATGAACAATTTCAGCTCCAAAT
>JBBMKE010423673.1:0-10766 GCA_037834125.1 Lippia alba | reverse complement strand
AATAGATATAAGAACTATAATGTGTGCCTTCTGTAAGAGTTAATAAACACATCAAGTAATAAATAGTGCAGCCCCTCAGTAGGAACTAAACAGAAAGAAAAGATAAACAATAGACACGAAAGCTTCATCAACATCAGTTATAAAGATAGTGAAAATCTTTGATATCTCACCGGTGCACTTTTCGTTGTGGCTTTCACTTCGTCACGTTTTTTAGCAGAATCAGGCTCAGTTTCTTCCAGCTACAAAAAGAATTTAAAAAAAAAAAAAATCAGGTCCAATAATCTTCGACAAGGTATAATTACACTAGCATACCATGAGGTTTGACATAATATTACATAAAGTTTTGAGAAATTACAAAAAACCCCAAGATTTGGGGTTGTTGAGAGGAAATATAAACTGAATATTGTTAATGTTGTTGTGCACTATTTAGAGAGCAACTAACCTATATTATATATAGGATTAGATAGAAATACCAAATAGACAATGGTGTGCTGATCCTATCACATGACATATATCTAAGCCTATCAACTTATATATCAATTATTACACTCTCCCTCAAGTTGGAGCATGCGTAATAACCATTCACAGTTTGTTGCAATACCAAAAGAAATTGTAATAGTAACAATTAAAATTATTTTAAAATCTCAAAAATCCTCCCCAAGCTGAGAAACCTTGAAGATTTAAATCTCAGTGCATCAGTGTCCCTGGTGCAAAAGCATCATTCAGAATATCACAATATAATGTGATAGAGTAGATTAATAGAGAATCACGGACAACCTGTGAAACTAGACATTATGCCATTGCCATGAGTTAAAAAACACAAACCAATCGTGATAGTGAGTATGACAAAGCCGAGATACGTAAAATCATGATCATGTCATGATAAGAAAGAGTTGACAGAAATATATTCTTCCTTGAGAAAAAATCGCAATCTAGTCGTGACATTTTGAAAACTTACAAATTTGTAGAGAACTAAAACAGACTAGATATCTTTTTGTTTTGGTTTTTCAGAAAACTAAGGACAGAAAATCTAAAAAAATTGTTAGAAACCGGTGAATCTTAAGAGTAGGGGAGTGAAAGCACACGTTTTCGAGAGTAGCCGAAGAGCTGGAGTGAAAACTGGCTGATTCTTTTTCTTCAACATTTCTTTTTCTTCTTCTTCTTGAACTTGCTCTTTCCTTTTCTTTTTCTTCTTCTTGAACCTGCTCGATATCATGTTGAAAGGAAAAATAAATTGGATATTATTATTGTTGTTGTGTATTACTATTATGTTGAGAACAACTAATCTCTATTATATAGAGATTAGGTAGAGATGCCAATAAACTTCCTAAAACACTAGAAATCAACTTAGATTTCAATTCTAAAATGTGTAATGCATAATATTACATTCAAAATTTTAAATTCAAACATAGCTTGTAACTTCTAGGGGTAAAATAGGATATTTGATAAAATTTAGGGATGTATTCTTCAAAATTAATGGATCCAGATGTAATATAAATTTTTAATAAGGAAGTTTGTGTAATTAGGCCAAACGTCCACTAATTTTCTTAAACCACTAGGGAAGTTTGCGTAAAATTAGGCCAAACGTCCAGTGTAATTATTCAAGAAGTTTCAGTTTACCTGTTCTGATACAGCTGCAACAACGTTATCCTCAGATTCAAGAACTTGGATATCTCTCTGAGAATTGTCCAAGACTTGGCAATCCCGCTGTATCACACATTGCCCATATATTAACTTTTATTTTTGACAAAGACTCAATGGCTAATTTAAAGCAATGCACATTTACTAGCTCAATTAGAACAAAACAATATGTTCATATTTTCATACTTTATTAGAACTGTATCATATTTTGCCAACCTTGATTGAAATAAGCTTTTCTAGAGCTTCATATCCGTTCTCTTTGATGTATTTGTCAGCCTCATCAAGAAAAGTTTCTGTTCTATGAAGCTTCTCCTTCTTTGGCAGGTAAAACCTGTCCACCATCGCTTGTAGATTCACGAGCAACCATGGACTAACAATAAATTCATACGCGACGCATGCACCATCAAATCTAGGCAACACTAACCAGATGGTCACTACAAGTTTTATGCTAGACCAGAACGGTATCCTGTAAAACAAACAACGAAAACCATATAATCCCAAAAGAACCGATCAATGAGGATTCGACTTTCCCGGTTGAAAATCCAACAAAAGATAGGAAAACAGTTTCGACTGACAACGGTATAGACAAATCTGAATCCCAAGGAGAGAGATATCGACCGATAAAAAGAAGGCAAAAACACTAGGCTTACAGTTCAATAGCTATACTTACCACTCAATGATCTTCACAAAAGCAAACTCAAATAGAGAAATTAAGGCAAATACTGTCCAATAAATAGCCAACTTCCTCAAATGATACTTAGAACAACTCTCAATTGCCCTGATGGAAGCAAGCCTGGAAACAAGATTACACAAGCAATAATTAACAATTAAGCACTAATTATGTGTTTCAGAATTAACAACATCGGCCAACAAAATACAATCCACAGAAATGCGAAAAAATGCACCAAAAACAACCCACAAATTCGTATATTGCAAACTTACAAGGGATAGACCAGAGCAAGTACGGGCCTGCAAGAAATGCCAAGAAAAAACAGAAAACAAGATTATCTTCATATGCATTGTCTACATATACATATACATATACATATACATGCATGCGTACGTATCTCAAGAACAAACCCACAAATTAAACATAGGGAAAAAACATAAAAACAATGATTCTTGTGAAGATATCAAAGGCATCTGCACATAAAGGTATCTAGAATCATTAGGAAAGAGAGAAAGCAACGATTTTTTTGGGGAAAAAAGGGTAAAGTATCTAAAGAAATCACTTGAAATACAGAAAAACTACGTACCAGGCAAGCAAATCGATAGAAATAATAGTAAATTTGAGGAGTCCGATGAAACCCATTTGGATTCTGAGTATCTGATGTTGTCTTCTTCCGATTTTTGTCCTCAAGTCTCGTACTTTGAGAAGAGGAAGGAAGACTTCATTAGTAAGGTAGACTAAGACTTGAACACTTGGTAATTGGTATTCCTCCGTACACCCGCATTTCAAATTTTACTTTATAAATATATTTGGAATATTAAAATCATCTAAAAATATATTTTGAATTTTTTTACTTTATTTTAGTTTGCAGGTTAATTTTATAAAAATGGATAAATGTTGCTTAAGTTTATTAAAAATATTTTTTGAAATATTTTATCCAAAACCTCACGGACTCTTTTTTAGATTTCCTTTTATCCGATGATGTACGAACAATTTTAAAAATATTATTTTATTATGTCAAGTTGTATCGAACACTCTTTATGTTGGATAATATTTTTGATACTCCTCACATGAAAAATTAAAAAAAAAAAATTGGATTGATGTATCTGTATGGATATCATATAACGTGTTCTATCCGTGTATCATAATTTTTAACTCTTTTTCCCGTAAATACCTATCGGCTTCAACTCTATACAATTTTAACTTTTATTTTTCCAAAAGCATAAGAGTTGACAAACGCACTAACTTCTTAAATGTAAATTGACTTTAGTGCAATTGAACGGAAACTTTTTAGTTTCACTCTCTCTCTGTCTAAATTGGACTAATCATTGTAAAGGGAGAAGACAATTGTTTTATTTTATACTTTTGTGAATTTATAAAATGTTAAGATCAATTTTTTGTTTCGGCTTTCAAAGTTATTTTCATAAATAGATGAAAATTTGCTTAAATCTAACAAGAATATCTTTCAAATCTTTATTTTTCAGAATATTAACTTTTTCTTTTTTTTTCTTTTTTCCTTTTTTTTTTACAATAATTGCAACAATATACTAGAAAGAACTGCTGAAATATGGTGAACAGGGGTTGATACAAGCAATAAATTGATTCATTCCTAAGGGCGAGGTCTCGAGTCTAAATTTCCGTTTGGGTGTGCGTGTGTATAAAAAAAATGCTAGAATTATGGTTTTGGATTTTCTGTTGTAGAAGTTTCAGGGATAAGGGAGAGATGATAAATTGTCATATGAGAGAGTATTATCTATAATACATAAATACAATGACAATTTTTTTTTTTTTTAAAAAATTACGTGCGTAATGTTAAATACAGAATTATTAAATCCTTATTATAGTTTGGTGGGTTTAGAAATTTGAAAAGTTGTGAAAGGAAGTGTCTTTTTTTTTCTTTATTTTTTTTAATAATAGTGTTATAGAAGGAAGTTAATATTAGCATGGGTTTAGAAAATTTGAAAAGTTGTGAAAGTAAGTGTCTTTTTTCGAATAATAGTGTTTATAGAAGGAAGTTAATATTAGCATTCTTTTTACCGGAAAGCTTAGCAAAATGGAAAATTCCAATCCTTATTTCTCGATCGAACTCAACCAATCACTGTAACAAATATATTATACTTATTATTCAATTTGTCATTTTTCTAAAATTTTCTACCATATCTTACATGATAAGCATAAAACACTTGCTCTCTCCCTTATTACATCCTTTGATGGAACCAAACTAGAGCTTAAAAACTAAGACATTTTAAAGGGACTTATAATATCAGACCACATTTCCTGCTATTTTTACAGGAGTTGCGTTTATTAGTGATTGAACTTCTACAATAGCTAACTTCAACTGTTCAACAAAAGCAAAAGTTTTCTACTGCATACATTTTTGCAAATATCATAATAGTCGGTTTCATCACCGGACATTCACTCAAAAACTAATATCCACACCCTAGATAAACCCCCCAGCTCTAATCAGTTGTAATCGGAATTCAATTTCCCACAAGTAGTCCAACATCTCCGGCAGAATCAAGAACTCCCACCGGCAGGAGCTTTGAGCCTCATTTCCATATTTTCCGCATGTCGTCTCCCTTTGACATGAGCAGCCATATCGATCCCGCTCGCCAACTTCAACTTACAAACTCTACACCATAGTTTAAATTGCTGATCAGCATTCTGCTTCTTAACTCTTTCCTCAGTTTTCTGACGAGGTATCCATTGTGATCCTTCCCTGGTTTTGCTCTTGTCTGCCTCCTGTCCGTCACGAGGCTGTTCAAAGCTTGCTTTAAGAGAATCACACATGGACCTGTGCCTTTGGCCCCGGAGATGGGAACTTAGATCGATTTCACTTCTTGTTCTGACCTGACATAGAATACATTTCCATTCTTGTCTTGTTTTCTTCATGGGAGGGGTCTTCGGTTGTGTGTCTTGTGGTGGTATGGGCTCTTTAGTATCCGCAGCAGATACTGGCTTACCATGCTGCACCTTCAATTTATGGAAAGAATGTTATCAGTTATTCTGCTCAAGATTTCGTCCTTTCCCATCAAATACAGCATAATAACCACACACAAGTTTAGTTCATCCTACTTAAGACTCGAGGACTTCTGTAAGACTGATAAAAAGAAAATTTAGACGATCCGAATGGGTGTATTTGCACACAAAGATAATCCGCTGGTTTAGTAAACAATGCAGCAGCACTTGAATAAATGTGCAAAAAAAAAGTTCATTTCAGTACACAAAATAAGACGAAAATTGAAGGAAATTTTGCTCCACATATATACTCAATACATTTCTACAAGCATCGTCAGATCTATCTACCGGTTTTGCGTTGGCTGATGCGCACTTCTTTGAGTCTTCTACTGCTTCAGCGCGTTTCTGAGCAGTATCAGGTTCGTCCAGCTACAAAAGAGAGAATAAATCGAGTGCAATACTCTGTAAGAATTTAAACGTACTACGTTAAGAAGTTGTAGCTTACCTGTCCTGATACAGCTGCAACAACGTTCTCCTCAGATTCAAGAACTTGGATCTCTCTGTGAGAATTGTCCAAGACTTGGCAATCCTGCTGTATCACAAAATTGCCCATCAAAAATATTTCATTTGCTTCCAATAATTAAATGGCTAATTCAAACCAATATACGTTTACAAGCTCAATGAGAACAATGTAGACATATTTCCATGCATATTCACTAAAACTGCATCATATTGCCAACCTTGATTGAAATTAGCTTTTCTAGAGCTTCGTATCCATTCTCTTTGATGTATTTGTCTGCTACATCAAGAAAAGTTTCTACACTATGAAGCTTCTCCTTCTTCGACTCGTAAAACCAATCCGTCACCACTTGTAGATTCACAAGCAACCATGGAAGAACAATACGTTCGTACGCAATGCACGCACCATCAAATTTAGGCAACACTAACCACATGGTCACGACGAGTTTTATGCTAGACCAGAACGGTATCCTGCAAAAACAAATATCGAAAGCCATTTAATCACAAGAGAAATGAGTACGATCAATGAAAAACCCCCAGAAATAACGACGCAACAGATTCGACTTTCCAATTTAGAAATCCAACAACAGAAAAGGAAAACAATTCCAACCGACCTAATATGAATCCCAAGAAGAGAGATATCTACAGAAAGAACGCCATACACCAATGGCTGTACTTACCACTCAATGATCTTCACAAAAGCAAACTCAAACAGAGAAATTAAGGCAAATACTGTCCAATAAATAGCCAGCTTCCTCAGATGATACTTAGAACAACTCTCAATTGCTCTGATGGAAGCAAGCCTGGGAACAAAATTACATAAACAACAACAATGATTAAGCACTAATTAGTTGAAAAAACAACTTTTTGCTTCAAGATTAACAATATCTGCCACATAAACACAATTTGCAGAAATGTTAAACAAAACAAATAAAAAAATCATAAATCACAAATTTTACAGAGAAAATATAGGCAAAACTCACATGGGATACACCAGACCCAGTACAGGCCTGCAAGAAATGTCAAAAAAAAAAAAAAAAAAACAGAAACTAAGATTAGTTTTATGTGCATTGCATACATACAGAAATACATGCATGCGTATGTATATATCTCAAGCACAATCCCAGAATTAAACATGGGAAACAAAGCAAGAAAGAAAATAAACAGTGAATGTTGTGAAGATATGAAAGACATCTAGAATCATAAGTAAAGAGAATCATAAGTAAAGAGAAAAGGCAACAATTTTTTTGGGAAAAAAAGGGTAAAGTAGCTGAGAAATAACACTGTAAGTGCAGGAAAACTACGTACCAGGCAAGCAAATCGATGCATATAAGAGAAAATTTGAGGAGTCCGATTAAACCCATTCGGATTTTGAGTTGTGCTCTTCGAATGTTGTCCAGAATTCTGTCCACAGAATGTGAAGAGACTTGCTGAGAAAGTAGTGAGAGAAGCTCACCTTGGAAAGAGAGGAAGACTTAATTACTAAGCCTCGCCATATCAATAAGTCTTTTCACATTTAATTATTACAAGGTGATGATGCAATTAAAAATTTATTAGAATGATATATTTAATATTATACTGTAATTAAATATTTTTTAGTAGTTTTGGTTAGACGATAATATATTAAAAATGAAAATAAAAATGTTTGCATAACGGCATATCATAAAAACATTGAACGATCATATGCAACAAAAAATTATTATGATGATAAATTATAAAAAATTGATAAATTTCAAACAACAAAATTTCATTTTTTTAATTTAGAAAGAGGAGAAGACGGCTTTGAATCTCCTTTCTAAAGTTTTGTTTTATGTTATATTTTTTATATACCCAAATTAAATAGAATGGATAGAGATTGAAAAATAATTTTTAAATTTTTTTATATTATAATTATTTATTAATATACTTAATACGTATATATAAATAAAAATATTAAATGTTCCAAATCAAACATTTAAATTTTTTTCCTTAATATCTAATTGTTGAGTTAGATTAACCATGGTATTAGAACAATTATTTCCGCACATAAATATTATGATTCCCATAAACTTTTAATTCCTATTAATTTCACGTTGCAATTGCCCTATGTATAAATTAAATTAAATAAAATAATAAAAAAACAGTGCGGATAAAGACTTTTAAAAAATCGAAAAATTAGTCTTTTTCTTTTAGTAGCATTACCTAGAAGTAAAGGTCTCCCTTGTTTTCTTCTTTAATTTTTGTTTTAAATACTTATCACTTTTAGTTCCGATTTTTATTTCTCTAAAGTAAAGAAATATATTAAAATTAAATTCATAAATATGATTTTCTTTCTCTTTCAGATCATTAATATGAAATGACAACTGCGTAATTGCTATAAAATGACAGGTGTGTGCTACTGTACTTTAACGAAGACTTTTGGAAGCAGTTCTGACTTGAATATGATCAAATTAGGTCTCCATAAAATTACGGTACACAAATGATTTTTAAATCTCATTTTATTTTATCATTATATCGTGTTTAATATTCATATTTAATAATGTATCTAACATTTTCTATATGAAAAAAAATAAGTTTATATCACTGTATTTATATTGTATTTGTATCTATCTTAGGCATAGCTAAAAATAGTGAGGGATTGTGAGGATGTATAATAAAGAATGATTAATCAAATAAAATATATAGAATAATATATATATATATATATATATATATATAATTAATTAGATTTGATGAATCTACAATTTTTTTAAATTTCAAATTTATTACTTAAATATTCTCTATTTTAAAGTTAGTCATTGATGATTAAGCGATGATGTAATATTTATTTTCATAATATTAATTATTTATAGCCAGAATGGTGTTGAGAGGGTGATACTATACGTAATTTGGAATATACTAAATTTAATTTTACTAGATAATTTTAACCTAAACCTAATTGAGCTAAACTAGTTTAATGAGAAAATAAAAATTCTATATTTATCATGTTATTAATGCAATATTGTACCAACGAGCAGTTGGCTCAAGTGGATAGAGGTTTGAGTTCACTTAAGCAAAACTTCGAATTCAAACCTTGTGGATGTAAAAAACTACGTTAGGAGGGATCCCCGCAATAAGCATCTTCAGCTATTTCGGAAAATTAGTCCTTGGGTGGATATTAATCTTTCACTCAATTGGATGGGTTTATTATATGCTAGATCATGACTCACTAGGTCATTCCCTTCAAATTGTGATACTTGTCACTTTCTCTCTCTTCTTTACTTCTTATGAATTATCCTTTTTCTTTAAGTTTTTCTCATTTTTTTATTTCGTTTCATTAGTATTTCTTATAAGATATATAATTTTATTTATATTTCAATTATGATATGTATAAAATAAAATTTAATTATATATACATATATATATATCTAATATATTGTTTAATTTTTTTTCCAAACTTGTGAAATCACTACTATTTGAACATATTTTTTTTAGATCACATAAAATTTATTTTTTTCTTGACATATTATTCAATTATAAAATATTATTGATTCTTTAAAAAAACAAATATAACTATTTGAGTCGTTAAAATATAAAATGAACATATTTTGAAAGTAGAATTAATTTGTAGATATAAATAAGAAATTAATTCTCCATATACAATGTTTTATTAGATAAAAAAATAAATAATTAAGTTTATTTTATACATATCATAATTGAAAATAAATAAAATTATATATTTTATAAGAAATAATAATCAAACAAAATAGAAAATTTGAGGAAAAACTAAAAAAAAAACAAAGATAATCCATAAAAAGTAAAGAAAAGAGAGAAAGTGACAAGTGTCATAATTCGAAGGGAATGGTCTAGTGCGTCATGACCTAGCATATTGTAAACCAATTGGGTGGGAGAAAACTCTTCAGAAGGAGATTAGTCCTTCACTCAATTGGGTGGAGATTAGTCATTCACTCAATTGTGTGGGGAAAAACTCTTCAGGGAGATTAATCTTTCTCTCAATTGTGTGGGGGAAAACTTTGAGAGATAAAAAAAATTAATAAAACATTGTAATATCATTAATAAAACTTTTATGAAACGTAACAAATTGAATAGAAATTATAATTATAAATTTTTTTTGACATAATTATAATTAAGGATTGAGTCAATTGTGAAACTGTTTGAGCAATGAAAATTTTCAACTTGATCATCATGGTTTTCATTAAAATTTGAATTTAAATAGACTCGTGTTCAAGCACACAATTATTTACACGAGATAAATTATAATTTGGTTGGAACTAGCGCCTAAAAATATTATAAAACTAGCGTATATCCCGTGCTATACACGGTATTTATATAAAAATAATAGTATATGAATTATGTTATTATGTATTACTTGTAGATATTATAAACTAAGATAATTTGTATCTTGGATAAAATTTAATATAAAGAAAAATATTTGTTTACTTAATAATGATATCAAAGATCGTCACAAGAAAAACCTTTTTTTTTAAACTGATGAGAATTATAAATAATTATAAATCTTGATGAGCAATGGAATTATCCTAAAAATTTTAATTAAAAAAAAAGATTCGACCGTATTACAATTTGTATGAAAAAAATTAATTTAAACGTTTAAAAATTTCAAATAAATAGTAGAAAATATTCAAAAAATAAAAAAAAATAAATATGATTGAAAAGTGATATTTCTCAATTTGAGAAAATCGAATTAATTAATAATAATAATAATAACAGGAATAAAAAGGAAAAATAAAAAGGAAAAGGAAACATGATAGGACAGAAATTGGGGCTCCCGTGTGGCCCACTTAGCTAGCGCCGCGTGGCAGCTGGCGTGGGCGCAAGGACGCGCCCATGTTCCGACCCTGGTCCAAGACCACCATCGACCCGCCCCTTGGAAGAATCCGCTGCACCTTTTATACCTCGTCGAGCGATGGTTGCGACCCAAGCTCCGCTCTCGACCGAGACGGACGGTCGAATCCGACCCATTACGTTCCGTACACGAGCA
>JBBMKE010423663.1:0-10767 GCA_037834125.1 Lippia alba | reverse complement strand
ATTTTATTGACAGTAAAAAGACATGATTCTTAAATATATCATTTCCCGTGTACGAAGTATTTTGGATTAGTTTTCCATTATATAAAATCTCCAATTACTTAAATAATCACATTTTTGTTTGTATATATATATATATGTTGAATGCATATTTAACAAGGAAGTGAACAATAATATTCTAAAAAAAATAAATCATAGAAAGGGGCCGAAATAATAATTATGTTACTACTTTTTAATTAGAAATTATTTTGTATATACATATTATAAATTATTAATTTAAAATAATAAAAAGAGTACTTATTGACTCATAGAATAAAATTAAGACTTTTTCATTTATAACTAAAAAAACTATTGGTAGTTCAACGAGAATTCTTTTAATGTTAATATATTAGTTAATTGTATTAAATTTGATAATATAAATGATCATTTTTCCAATTTAAGACCTATAATATGAAATGTTTATTATAAAGGGAGATGGAGAAGGCATGCACGTCATGCCTCATGGGCACTATTAGTGCAACTTACTATTTGTGTTTTAAGGGGAATGCTATCAGTTCCAATCAAATTCGGAAGAAAACTATTAGAATTAACTTTTATAATGCTAACAATGATTTTTTCCTCTAAATTTGTCGAATATAGCCTAAAACATAAGTGATGGACACGACTAATGGTGCATGTGAAATACACTTAACTTTTACATCCAAAAATTAACAACTAACCTAAAAATATTTTAGAAAATTTGGAAATGAAAAGGTTTAATGAAAATAATGATGCACACAATGCAATGATTAGCACCATTTGAGGTTAAGATTGTACTATTTACTTATAAATCTAATATAAGTGTACTAGACTGATGGATAAAATCTTAAAAATTAAATTTATATTGTCAAATGAAACACATTATCTTTGTCTATACGCACAAAGGATCATGTTTAAGAAATATTAATTATTAATAGATTATGAACATAATCAAACATACTGATAACAACATTAATTGATGTTAAGTGTGTGATTGAGAAGTACAAAAGAAGAGTGAGAGTTGGTCAAGATGGCCTAGAGCAAATATGACTTGATAGGGTTCTATCATGCTGGTGGTCGAGAGAGAGAGATAAATAGTGACCATTGAGAAAGTTATGGTATGAAATTAAGACGTTTGAACGAGGCTTATAGTTAACCTAAAAGATAATAAATACATATTACCAATCACAATTTCGTATTATAAGCGCAAATATCTATTCCATTAAAAAAAACAACAATGAACCTAAAATTTTCTGAAGGTTTGGGACTAAAAAAGTTAATGAAAATAACGGCATACACAATACAACGATTTCCACCATCTGAGGCTAAAATTGTACTATTTCCATATGAATCTGATATAAGTGTATTAGAGTGATTAATACAACTTATATATATATATATATATATATGAAACGAAACACGTTATCTTTCTCTACCTGCAACCCCTAATGATTGTTTAAGAAATATTAATTGTTAATAGATTATGAACATAATCGAACGTAATGATGACAACATCAATCGATATTAAATGTGTGATTGAGAAATATAAGAAGAGTGAGAGTTGGTCGAAAGGACTTAGAACAAAGACGACTAGATAGGCTCTATCATGTTGGTCGTTGAGAGAGAGTTATACAGTGACCATGGAAAAAGTCATGGTATGATATTAATAGGTTTGGATGTGGCTTATACTTAAAAGATTATTAGTACATATTATCAATAATAATTTCTTATTATAATAAATTAATTAATAAAAATAAATAATTAAATTTCAAATGAGATCTCATTACTATATTTAAAATTTAAATATTTAATATTTATAATAATTTTATTTTAATAATTGAGTTACCTGATGCAACTATCAAAAAATTATAAAGTCTAGAAACATTCCTCTTCACCACATAAAAGAGTTACCTGACTCCTTACTACTAATCGGTGAGGACGAAAAATACAGACAAAAGAAAATATGCATTGAGTTTTCTTAAACTTGAGAAGGGATAGTTGAAACTAAATTTAGATGGATGCTTTTATAGCTACATCAACAATGCTCGACTAGGGGCATCATTAGAAATGATAATGGAAGATGGGTGGTAAGATACGCTATGAATCTTGGTAGAGTTTCAACAAAAGTGACAGAGTTGTTGGACTTACGTGAATGATTAAAAATAGATTGGGAGATGTGCATTTTAAAAATCAATGTGAAGATTGATTCAGAGACGATAGTGAAAATGATATCTAAGAAGAATTATGAAAAGCACCTCATGAGAAATATAATATTTGATTGTCGAAATTTACTCCTCAGACCATAGGATTATTAGATTGAGCACATCCCCATAGAAATAAATCATAGCTAATAAATTGGTGAGAATAAGCCACAAAGTTTAATATGGTTACTGAGTTTAGGATATTCCACCAAAAGAGTTAAATGAGTCTTAGTTTGAGACTACTCTTCTTCTATTGAGTTGCTTTTTTTTTTGGACAAAAAAAATATTAGAGAGAGAAAGAGAAAATAAAGAGATGTGATTGGATGTACAAATATTGTAAAAGAAATAATATTAGTTATATTGTTTTACTATACATGATACATATTATTATTTTAAATTATTATTTTAAGAGAGTGACTAACATGATCAAAAATAAATCCAATATATTAACATATAAATTTGAACAGGGTGATTTGTATAGAAAATGCAATAACCTTTACATTTTGATATATAACAAAAAAACACTTCAAAATTCCATATAAAATTATAAAGAAGAAAAATTACATTAATGAAAATCAAACTAAAGAAAGAAAAAATTATATATAATTAACATAGTATTTTATATTTTTATGTATGTGTTTTCATTTATATTATTCACTTTAAATACTTTATTTTTATACAATAATATAGTTTCAAATATATGTTTTGATTGTTTCTTTATTTGAATAATTCTCTAATTTGAATTTTTACTTATTGTATATGGTTCGAAGGGGAGATTTCATATAAATTTTTTTGTGTAATTTACAAAATTAAATTGATTCATTAAAAAATTTATTATAATTATTTAATCAAATTAGATCCTTTTAATATTTTAATTTATTCAATAAACATAAAACTAAATTTTTATTTAAATAAATTAAATAATACACGTGCAACGCACAATAATTTTACTAGTATGTATAAAAACATACTCTATATACCCATCTAAAATATTTTAGAAGTCTTGAGGTTATTTTTATAAATAATACAAAGTCTATGGCTATAAAACGAAAGGGCTCCTATTTCTTCTATTGAAATCGCGAGCTCTATCAGCGATTTATAATAAAATTTCAATGCATATGAGCATATCCAAACTGAAACTGTATTATTTTTACAAAACAAATGAAATTACCCAGCCACGCTATGCAATTATTTCTTTTTCTTTAACGGGCTATTAATTTGTTTCAATACCGATCGAAAAATATATATTCTGGTAACTTAGTCATAAAATTTCTCTTTAAATGGAAAGAAAATAAATTACAAGAAAGAAGCCATCCGGCGAAATCTTGGTTTTACAGTGAGTGGACCTATTCGGTTGCGGAAAACTACTGAAGATTAATGTAATTTCGGCCATTACACTTTGTCGATATTATTCTCATTTCGCTCACATCAACAGAATTGGATTGCAGACTGTCGAAAACTGACCATCACCATCACAAGAAACTAGGTATGCAATTTTAATCTTGCCCAGTAAACTATCATTTGCATTTTCTGACTGTTGGAATTTGGAAATGTTTGGGTTCATGTGGCTCATATTCGTGTTCTTATGCATGTGTAACAATTGCCTGTTTATTCATATGATTATTATTATTATTATTTTTATTTAGATAAAATCTCTGGAGGTGGTGTGAGCTATCAGTTTTTTTCCCCTTCTTTTTTTTTTTCAATTTGAGTTTTTCTGGTGCATTCTGAATTGATTACGTGAAGAAACATCGATTTCTTTTCCTCTTAGCCTGTGTGAGGTATAAATTGAAGTGGATGATTACATTTTTTGTTAACTCTTCATAACTTAGCCAAGAACTAAGCTTTTCTGTTTTTCTTGGCGTTTTAAGAGGGTTTGTATTTCCTGAGAAATGTCTGACTCATGTTTGTGGAGTTTCCTTTCTATGGATTTGTAGCTTGTAAAAGACTGTTTAAGTGACGGGAGTTCAGAAACGTTCAGGCATAGACTGTTTGTTCATGTGGAACAAGAGTGTTTGAGAGTTAGGGCAGCTTTTAACCAATGTCATTGGCTTTGTTTGTTGGTAGTTAATGAGGATTAGGCTCTACTATGATCACTGATCTCTCAATGTTGGGGGAACCAATCTCTCCTGGTTTCTGCAAATAGATTCCAACAGCTATATTCTGGGTCCGATTAACTTCTGTTTTGCGTTAATGAACTAGGTTTTTCATGATACAAATTCATTGAAGATAGGTAACTTTTGATAACTGAATAAATTGCTGACTTCGTTATTAGAGCACTAGCCTTGGGAACATTTGCAGTGCTTGACTTAAAGACCAAATGATGGTTATAAACTTCACGCAGAATCATTTTGTTGCAAAAGAATACTAGCTTTCAAGACCTGAAGAACATTTTTCATACTGGGAGTTCCGTTTTCTTTACTTTTGGACATGTCTTGCAATTGCCGTGGATGGTTGGACCATGGTGCTAAGATTTTTTCTCTAGAGGATTTCATTTAGTCATTAATTGTATTTCAGTTACTTAATATTAGGAATTTCATCTTACTGGGAAACAACCTGAAATTATCATCAGAGAGGGAAGGTAAGTTCTTGGGGTGATACGGAAAATTCTAATTGCAAGTTTAGTTTAGTGTTTTGAACTTTTAAGTTATATTAAGTGTAATTGACAGATAGCAGCAAAACTAACTTTCTATCATGGGAAGAGCAAAAGCGAGCAACGGGGTTATGCATATGTAACACGTGTAAAAAAAATATCGTAATTGCTTGTCAACGGGCAACGGCGTAGATATTTATTCTTGAGATACATGCAGCAGTTTTATGCTATTAATTGCCAATATATGGCTGTTAAATTCTGAATTTATTTTTACAGCATGTAATTGTGGATTGGACCAGAATCATACATCAAATGCTATCAGAACTTGCCATTGAGCACGTCTATAGTGTAAAGAAGAAAGTATGATTTACATACCATTTACCAAGCAAGATTAAGCCACAGGAAATTCATCATTACATAGTTGAGCTTACGCCTTTCAGTATAGTAACTAGAAAAGGATAGTTGAGCTTACGCCTTTTGTGTTGGAAAGTATCAGTATCGTCTGAGGTAATGATGTTTCATAAATGTAAAATATAGAAGATAGTTCATTATTATTGTTCAAGCAGGGATTATTATTTTTTATTAGGTTGCACCATACTGATCTTTTCTGTTATTGTTCTTTAGTTATCTTAAAGATGCTGAAGTTCATATGTTTTCAGTGGCATGAAAGTATTTCTTAGCATGTAAAATGTAGTAATAGCAATGCAATTGTCTACTTTATTAAAATCATCCTTTCTTAACTATGCCACATTGTGAGTCTCTTAACTCTTATCCCATAAGATCCATGAGGAAAGGCAAAAAGGTTGGGCAACCAAACACTAAAATGAAGAAGGTGAAGGATCCCAAGGTCAGTTCAGCAGAAACTACTGTCCCTGAGAACAACAATGAAGGTGCCTCAAGTATACAGAAGGACGGGGAAAAACCAAAGCATCTTTCTGATTTTATTCATGTGTAATTCACGTACAAAATTAGAATGTTACCAATACCGAGTCTTCGGACTTCCCTCGGGAAAAAGAGAAGTGAAGAGATAAAGCCCGGCATGAAATTATTTTTGTTTGATTTTGAAAAGAAGCTTCTATATGGCATATATGTGGCAGCCTCTGCTGGCCAGCTAAACTTGGAACCTTCAGCATTTAAAGGGAATTTTCCTGCTCAGGTATAGTACTAAATAATTTTCCTTTAATCCGAAACAGGAGCGGATTTTGATTAATCAGTGAGCTGGAAACTCAAAATATACAGTAAAATAGATGATGTGATATCCAACAAGTATAAGTATAAATGGCATAAATTAAATTTGAGTGCATGCTTGCATTCTTTTACAATGTTTAACCTACCTCTGTACTGACAAATCGCAAGCCTTCAAGTTTTCATAGTTCTTCTTGTCTGAATTATCTTTTCTTTTCTGGTGTGAAAAGTCGTACATGTGTTGCATCTCCTGTCATCTTTGTCACCTGCTTTGTGCCTCTAAAAGACTCTAGCTTATTCAAATGCAAAGATACAAGTTGCAGAATAGTTTCTGTTGCAAGTTTATGTTATGCGGGATTTGGCTCGTGTCTGAGGAAAGTATTTATGTTTTGGATAAATTTCAGTTAATTAATAAATGGTCCGGCTTTTAGCTTGATAACTGGAGTGAACCAAACTGGACCAGCCAAGTTCTAATATTCTCGGTTTGGTTTGGTTAACTAGCTAAAAATACTGAAAATTGAAAAATCCATCACTGAAAAACCAACCGAACCGAATTGACCTTGTTTGTTTGTTTTTAATTTTTCCTGCACACTACTTGGGTAAGTATATATGAGATTTTATATGGTAATCACCGAATTCTAAAATTATTTGATTTAATCTATTGTGATGCAGAGTGGTAGTCATGTTTGAAAGATATTTGTTTACGACCATCTGAAATCAGCACTTGGGCTCTTCTTCACAGAAATCGTGGCAGTGGTCTTGCTTAATTAACACAGTTCTTTGATTTGTCTAGGTTAAATTGGATATTATAGTAAATCAATTACTAGGTTGGGTGAAGTTAGCTGTTAATTGGTCTGCTCACTCCTGCTTAATTGCTTTCATTTATGAGGTTAATTTTGTCATCCTTTTGATATTGGGCTTTCTGGTTTGATGCACTTCCAGGTAAACTTCAAAATTTTCAAGGAGTGCCTTCCCTTGCCTGAGAGTTCTCTCAGGCATGTTATAAAGGAGAATTATAAGGGTTTGAAGTTCAAGCAAGAACTCAGTCGAAAGCAAGTAAGTGTGTTTCTCAATATGGTTGACTCTGATGTATCTTGTTGTTGGATATTGTGCTTATTGTCCAACAGTTTTCGTTGTGTCTAGGTAAATATTTCATTTTTCTTTCAAGCAGGTGAACAAATTGTTATCGTCATTTCGTCCTCTTACTGCATTATCCCCACCTATATCCCAACCTCTGGCAAATGTACAATTATCACACAAATCGTCTTCATCCTTTCCGTATTTGGCTCAACATAGATTTGTTCCATCATTAGTGGAGCCACATTCTGTTGCAAAGATGAACGCTATGCAGCATGGGCACCATAGAGAGGCACCTTATGCAGAACATATAAATCCAACTTTAGATCACCGAAGTTTGCCGGCAAACGGAAGTTTCTATTTCACTAATTTCCAACAACCACATGGGGTGAAGGAGCCACCCTATTCAAGGTACCTCCTCTTATTAACTCCCTTGACTTGTGGCTACTTGCTGTGGACTTTGTTTATGTCTCCTGATGTTGATTTATGTGCTCAACTGTTGAATTTAGACGATTCTACAGTTTTGCCAGTCTTGTTTCCTATTGAATGGAATTCTTATGTTGAACATTTCTCACATATGTACTTTGATGAAAGTCTTGAACTATGAAAGAAACTGAAGCCCCAAATTACATCTTTGACCAACAGTTTGAGTGGAGTTGCATTATCTTTGATATTATGCCTTTTCTGCTTACATGTTTTTTTGCATGTATTGGGTGCTACATTTTGTGACCATTCACTTTTCTGAATCTTTTTTGTTATGTCAATAACATGCAAGTAGTGCTTGCAATTTTCTATTTGTCAACCTCATGTTGTGTCGGTTGTTTCTGTTTCACAATTTCTGGATTCTTCAATCCTTATTGGGAAAGTTAAATCCCAAAAAGTAAGAATTTTTTCTGGCTTTCTTTGCATTGAAGTTTGTGGATTTACCCTGAGTGGGGAGTTGAACTCTGAAGATGCTGTAGGATATCCCTCAACACTGGAACTTCCATATGAAGTTTTACCAAAGATGAGAAAGAAAGACTACAATATCGAATTTGCTTGACCGTGTTACATTCAAGTGAATATTTCATAGTTTTCTGTCAAAATTTGTCACACCCAGTTTAGTGATACTAACCACTGGAAAAATTCTATGAGAAATTGCAGGGGTAATAATTTAGTTAGTAACTTTTAATCGAACTTTTCGAGATATTATTTGTCTAAATAAGGCAGTGTCCAGTTTCTGAGCTCGGCATCCATATGGACCATATCTCATGGCATCAATGTAGTTGTCCTTTTTTTCCCCTGTCATGTTGCGCCAATCTTATTCTCTTTAAAGAACTCACTATTTAATCAATTGAAAGACATTCACTGATTCTGAAATATGCTTTTTGGCAGGTACAGGACCATTGAAGAAAGACCCTCACATGATCAAATCACCAACATGGAAATGCAGTATTGTTCTTTACCAGGATTCCGTTTTTATCAATAACAAATAGAAATATTAGTTTGCTGGTTCCAAGGTTCCTTATTTCACAGGTATCGGATCGTGGAAGATGAAGCTCATCATCAGTTGCCTTTACAGGGAAAAACACTACATCAAGACAACGTGACTGCATACAACCTTCACACGTCAGCTCCAGCCAAGTACCCTTCGTCAGCTCAACATCATTTGCCCTTAGAAAGGAATGCACAATATCTGGATAGTGCGGTTGCATGCAATTCAAACTCAGCAGCTGAGATCCAGTATACTGCATCGGTGTCACAGCCACACGGTCCAAGCACTTACCAACAATTGCCTTTACGAGAGAAGCGTTCTATAGAGATAATGTGGTTGCATACAACGGTTACTCTGCAGTTTCATCCCAGTATGGTTCACCTTCTATGCAGCCACAGGTGGCGCCTCCTGGAATCTCCCAAGGAAAGGCGGATCCCATGTCTACATATCATTCGTACACTGCTGCAGCCTATGCTAGGCGTTGATCATGGTAAAGCGCGACGAATGTGTTGATGTAGAATTATTAGACGTGCCGTAAACGTTGAATTACATGTTGGTTGAACCTTGATTTCGGTCTGGCTGCTTCAAATGTATGCTTGCATGGTTGCTAGTATTCCTCAACTGTAAAGGTGTGAAAACATCCTCATTGGCAAATCACTTACCTATGATCAGAGTTGAAAAGTGAATTAATTTATTGAATCTTTGTATTTTGTGCCTCTCTAACTGCCTTAGCTTCTTTCCCTTTTCTTTTACAAAATTGGGCGTTCGGAAAGAGAGAGCAAGCTGCATCTCTGTTTCTTGAATGAGACTAGCTTGTCAACTAGTTGGTTTTATTAGGTGTTCACAAACCAAGCCAGTTCGCGAGCTGATCGAGCCGAGTTGGTTAAGGTTCAAATTCGAATTCGAAAGTTCGAGTTGGTTAAGGTTCAAATTCGAATTCGAAAAGTTCGAGTCGGTTAAGGTTTAAATTCGAATTCAAAAAGTTCGAGTCGAAGTCAAATCGAAGTTGGATGCACAATATATATATATATTTTTTTTTTCTATTCATACTAAAATTAGTTTAGCCAACCTAAAATCAAAAACCTATTTTATTTTTTCCCTTAAATCAACAACTAAAATATTCTAGCAAAATATCGTTGATCATCAAGCCTGACACTTATAAATTTGTAGTTTGTAGTGCCCCTTGTACTTGACTCTAGGAATAAAAGGTGCCACTGAGATCTCTCAGAGTTTTTGCGCTCAACCCCACTTAAGAAATTGAATACGTACTACTGGGGTAGGGTCGGACCCAAAGGATTTGGACCCAATCTAGACCCGTTAAGGCATAAACAGGTCCGGATCAAACCAGACCCGTTGGGTTCATTTTTTGGACCCATTAGACCCAGATCCGTAAAGACCCATTTTTATACCCGACGCCTCAAAATGAACATTTAAACCTTCTAAACTTTTTTCCCCCCCGGAAATCATCAAAATCGACATTCAAACCCTCAAAATCCTTTTCTTTCTTATAATAAACTGTCAAAAATAAATAAAAATCTCATTTACTTAAGAACAATTTTCAAATTTACATTAAAGAAAACTAAAAATAAATTTAAATGGCTACAGCTTTTATTTTGAAAGGTAGCTACAACATTTACAATCATAAAGAATTCAAAACACAAACCAAAAGTCTTGCTTTGGTTAATGTATTCTCCATGATTTCCAGATTCCGTATCACCTAATAAAATAAATAATAAAATAGGGATCAAAACATAACAAATGACAATATGCAGAACATATACAAACCTAGATATACAAGGCTAGTTATGAACTCTAGATCAAGTCAATGCTATTACAATCATAAATTTTCTTGCTTATTCTAGCTTTTCCTTACAAAATCCTCTGAGTTTTGGAAAAATTACTCAAACATCCCCTGAAGTCTAACAGCCCATTGGAGAACATTAGCCATTTAGGATTGAAAAACATGTATTACAACACTCTGTATCTCTCCACTCAAGATTAAGAGCCATCGCCAAATGAATATGAGTGTGCACAGACAAAGGTTTCAAGTCAACATACTTTATTGGAAAAATTACATTTGACTATCCTATAGGATAATTACAATACAGTCTATCTTTATTCGAAAATTATAATATAATCCCTAAGGCTTCATTTACTTTTGTTAGAAAGGTTTTTGCATGTTAGGATAATGGGGTATAATATTCATGTTTAAATAATAATTT
>JBBMKE010423643.1:0-10768 GCA_037834125.1 Lippia alba | reverse complement strand
ACTCATTGTCAATGGACAAGAAAGAAATCACAATGGGCAGCAAAACTAATTGGTTTCTCATTTCACTAAATGCACTAATGCTATTCATGCTTCTTTGGAATAATTGTAAAAAAAACTGAAAAATTGGCAACTAACCTGTGTTGAGAACCAACCAATCAAGCTTTGCTCCGCCGGAATTCGTGCCTCCTCCGCTCTCGTCGCCTCGCATTTTTTCTGTTTTTTAGGGCTCAATCGCGCAGAACCAGTGAAACTGGTTATGTAATTAACGTCTTTAGAAGACGCTTATCCAGAAAGCGTCTTTAAAGACGCTTTTCAGATAAGCGTCTTTAAAGATGCCTTTCTGGAAAGCGTCTTCATGCGGCTTCTGGTCAATCGAACCCTCGTTGGTCAGCGTATAATAAAACCTGGTGAAGACGCTTTTCACATAAGCGTCTTACACCATTTTTACACTACAAAAAAAATTTGCACCATTTCTCCACTACGCAAGTGAACAGTGCGCTAATAATAAAATTTCACCACATTAAATAGTTTTTGTTGTAGTGTGAGTAGAATGTCCAAACACCTAATATAGATACTATAGATGATAGTAGTTTTATACTACCATTAGGTTGAAATAATTTTAGTTAGTTTCCCTATATGAAAATTATTCATACTAACTTCCCATATGAGATTCATAATTTCAGTTAGTTTCCCATTGACCTAAAATGACTGTTTAACCCTGAAAACCACAAATCCATGAATTTATACTACATAGTAGGATATAAGTACTGCATTCTTGAGTTTTTATATTACATTATGTGAATTTCATACAACATACATTTAAATTCATACATGTGTTGATATGTCCCAAAACCGCAAATCCATGAATTTATACTACATAATACGATATAAGTATTGCATTCTTGAGTTTTTATACCCATTATTCCCATTTGAAAAGAATTCTTTCCATTTGAAAATAATTTCTTTTATACTACATTATGTGAATTTTATACAACATACATTTAAACTCATACATGTGCAGATTTGTCCCAAAATCGCAAATCCATATATTTATACTATATAATAAGATATAATTACTGCATTCTTGAGTTTTTATACTATATTATATTATGTAAATTTTATACAACATACATTTAAAATCGAAAAGTGATAACGTTCAGGGGCAACTTGGTAAAATTTCACAGAATAGGCAGTAAAATAAAATTGATAAATTCAATTTGGGAGTTAGTACGGATAAATTTAAAATAGGAAACTTTGTCAAAATATGATGTCAAATTGGAGATTTATCCCACATTCCTCAATAATATATATATATATATATATCAAGAGGCGTTCGAAAATCTGGGGGTAGATATGGATTTGGATTTCAAAGGCAACGTCTCGAGCCTCGATGCCGAACTCTTGCAGCTGCAGGAGGTGTCTGCTTTGTCCATCGAGGCAAAACCCTGTGTGGCGGAGAAGCTTTTTGATCAATGGCTATCCCTTCCTGAAACCTAAAATTTGGTAATTATTATCTTCTTCATTTCTTTTCACATTATAGTATGGTGATGATTGTTCATGAATTGGGTAGCAGGTTCCTGTTCAATTTGTTTGTTAGGGTTGGAGGTTTGTTGCCCCTTGACTAGTTGATGAGCGTAGAAGATGGATTCTCTTTTTTAACAAGCAATGTCATTTGGCACATTGGTCTACCCGGGAGAAATACATATTAGAGGCTTTAAAGCACTGACCTTTCAGGTTTCACTCTGACAGATTTGAATAACTGGTGTTTGTTGTGCATTATGTGAGGATATGTCACGTCATCACAAATGTGGGAAAGACAATGTATAAGATATACATGTAGCATGATATAAGGAAAGGGAAATGTGAAAACGGATATTGACCCTTGAGTTGTCCTTTTATAGGGTCAAGTTGATGGAAAAAATCCCTGGAAGAGCTTAGCTATTAATGTGGGTGGAAAGAGAAGTGCAGGCGATAGACATAATAGTTGGGCTATAGATTAACTAATTTACGCGCAGAATATGCATGATAAGTTGCTCATGAGTTTCAACAGCTGCTGTTTCTTGGCTTGTGTTGCCTATATGGCTAATACTGATGCAGAGTACAAACTTCTCTCCGGTTAGCCTCTTGGAGATAACTAGAGTACCGGACTAGATATTGATCTTGTAATTCTAGTGCTTAAATTGGTTAAAATGACTTTTAACTTTTAAATTCAAAATATGGTATTTAAAAGCCGAATGGCAAGCTCCTTACTTGTAATTGAGATAATAACTGAGCAAGTGATTAACTGTATTCCAATCTTTTGTGTACACAATTAATTTAAAGGTTAACACTGTGATTTTCTTTAGAACTCAAGAGATTATGTTTCTCAAACTCGTTTCTATCTCAAAACTCGTGACGTTTCAGTTCGTGTTGCCCTCTTAACTTTATTCTATTTTTAAAAGCTGTATTTGGCTAAGTTTATTTACAATAGCTTATAAGATATGTTTGTGGAGCTCATAAGCTGGTAGATCTTACTTATGAGTTAGTTATCGGAAATTTTATGTTGTCTTCAAACAGCTTAGTTGCTGTTTTAAAAATACATTGGGGGAGTTTACTTTTGTCAAAGGTCTTATAAGCTCCAAACAAACACTCTTTTATTTGATAATCCACATCACTTATATAACTTAGCATTACTAGGCATGGTGAATCTTGCATTGGAAGCACCCAACCAGTTGTGTAGTATTTCCAAAATTTTCAGTACATTTGGAAAAGCTTTAGCATATCCCTACCAAGAGTAAGTTCCATAATTTTACTAGAAGATTGTAGTGTGAAAATTTAATAAGGATGTTCTAACATGTAGTAACTAATGTAAAAAGATTAGCATGTTCACACGATAGTGTCTATTCTGTAAATGAATTGCCTTTGTGGAGCAATATCCAAGTTTTCTACGTTATCAGGTGCAAGAATACACTTTGGCCTGTTAGAGTTGGTATTCAAAATCGGTGGTCATAAGAGATTATCTAAATGAAGTCTATTCATAGTAGGTTCTCCTGGTGGACCCAAAATATAGGTTTCCTGTGTGTATATGACTGTTTAGTTGCCTGAATGCTGGTTGTAGCTATTGACTCCTAGCTTGAGATCAATCTCAAGATAACATGCAGTGTTTTAATACTGCAGTTATTGGAATGGTGGGTTTATTTCTTGAGTATGAACGAATTGTATATTCTACCATAACAAAAGGATAAGACATTTACCTTGAAAAGGCCCAGTCAAGGTCGGTAGAATTTCTATGAAGAGGTTGGGGTAGTATGTGGCTTAGCTGTAACTTTTGAAGCTGCAGTTAGCATGATCCTTGCTGTTCACAATTGCTCATTGCTGGACTACTACTACTACTAGAAGGGAAAGATTCTTGAAACCGGCTTCTCTTGTGAACAGATGGTAAATCCCGGAAACTAATACGTGCGGATACTTTGTTCTGGCAGGAACTGTTTTTAGCCAAAATTGTGAAAGAAGAGAAGTTGTAAGTTGAAAACATCAGTATGAGAAACCAGTAGGCCAGTTCTTTTAAAAGAGGGCAGCAAGCATATTGTGTATGTTATACAGAACATCATCCATGAGATTGATTATATGTGAGGAAAAATCTAAACTGCTCTTGAGTTTTCTGATTTGACTGACTTAGCACATTGTTCCAAGTTAGCCTGAACTTTTGCTAGGAGGTATAAAGATAAAATTTGTTACCACTTACTGCATTACTCTAACTTAATGCATTTTTTCTTCTGAGTTGTGTGACAGGTTTGTTTAGCTGCTGCATATATTGGTCTGAACATGCAAAACATTTTTTTTTCAAAACAATTATTTTTCATGTAAACGTAATATATGAAATTCCAGAACCATTTCTTAAAGGTGCTAATTTTCTTAATGAAGGCCCAAGTGAACTCTGTTATAATATTACTGGGGAGTCTGGAGGTGTATGCATCCTTGTAATTTTCTTAGGTTTAGTCATGAAGAGCATAGGTTCCATAGGAGAATTCATTTTATACCTTTTCAATTAATAGATATTTTGCTATCTTATTTGCGTCCATTATTTCTTGATTGATGCAGCTTGGGCAATCTTTGCACCCACATGGTTCGGCAGTAGTCTGATGTAATTTCACTTTCCGTGTTCTCTATATGGAGGAGTGAAGCATTATCTGAAACATTTATTTATCTTGTCACAGAAAATGCTAAATTCACAATATCATTCAGTATAGAACTTTGTCTTTAAACTTGACTTGTCAGCAATGGGTTAGCTAATTGTTTGTTGCAAGTCATCCTGTATATTTGGTTCTTTAGGTCAAATTAATTCTTTGAGTTACAGGTGAAGTCCTCACTCAATAATGCGAGGGGAGGAGGTCCCCAGAATATCTCTGGGACGTCATCTGGCCCAAATTCTGCAGGAACAAACTCATTGCCTTCGATGTTTCCTGCTGGCAGCACACCACCACTATCACCAAGAAGTTCCTCAGGTTTTCCTCGGATCATGAAACAGAGAGCATGCCCTTCCGTGTTAGGCTCTCCCCTGAAACTAGTCAAAGTGCCTCTGAAGGAGCTAATACCTCAGGTTGATGCAGTTATTTTTGATATGTTACTGGATATTTGTTTCAGTTTGATTTTCTGTAATAATTATTGATCCCTAGACAATACTTTTAATGTGTGCAGTTCCATTTCCTTAATGGTCGTCCACCACCAAATGAATTGAAAGAGCGATGCTTGTTTAGAATCAATCAATTCTTTTATGGTCACATGGATGGGCTTTGAATGCATGGTGAGATCTGGTATTATCTCGTGTTATTTAATAACTTTCACTTCGTTTGTTTCTGATATTATCTTCTGATGCTTCTGCAAACTAGCAAATATGAGATATGAACATCTGATCTGCTTACAGTGTCTGTATGTTAGTCTTACTCTAATGCACTGCCCTTTATGAGATATGAACATAAGGCCTGTTCACAGTGGCAGCTTATATGCTTATGTTTAATGGTGATACAGAATTCAAACCGGTAACAAAGGAAATTTGCAAACTACCATCATTCTTCTCTGCTGCACTTTTTAAAAAGATCGATGTCAAATGCACGGGAATAGTGACCAGGTAATTGCTGCCATATCTTTCTAGCTTTTTTGTTGATTTTGGTGTAAGCAGTTTTGTTTTACATAAGTTCGTTTCTTTCTTTTGAACATGCAAAGGAATGCGGATGCATCAGCTATATATAAAAGGAAATAAAAGCTAATTACATTGAGTCTTGGTCATATGGGAAACGCCTCTTAGTGGACACAAAGGGAAATGATTTTACGTTTGTTGAATTTCATCGCAAAGTAGTGTCTCTTATTACCATAATGCAGTTATGAATTCTCTTATTACTGTTGCCATAAGTTGATGAGCTTGAATTTTAGTTTATGAAATCCATGGGTTCGCATGAATTACTGTGCGATTCCCAGGTTCTTTGAAAAATAGCAGCTGCCAAATTGTATGGACCTTGTGCCAACTCCAAGTGACTTCATTTGTCCACTTAACCTGGGAGAGCCTGTATCTCTTTGGCCAAAATCTACTGGAAAAATTCATGAAATTTGATCTTTCTCATGTTCATAGTTATTGAGTGGATGATGTGCTATTGTGCTTCTCTGTTATATTGGTCTTGAGTTAAACTACCTTGATTCTCCTGCCAAGTGTTTTATTTACTTCAATTTTTTATGTAGCAGATTTTTAAGCAAGAGATTATAGGGCATTTAAAAAGCACATGGTCAATTTCTCAATTATCATGATATGGTTTATGATAACTCTACAGGAGGGGATGTTTATGAGCTGCAGATGTTTTGTTCATCTATTTATTCTCTAGTCCTGCAAACTTTGGGATTCGTAAAAGCACTGGCAAGTTGTATTGGAATGTTGCAAAATTTCTTTAGTAAATTCTGACAACCTTTGCAACAATGATGTGGACATCCTGCACCTGCACAGCCAATTAATAGTGTCTAATGACAAAGTTATTGTATAACTCTTGAAGTAAAATTACATTTCATTGCCAGATATTCGATAGTTAATGTTGATAACTGTTAGGTATATCACCCAAGATCTGATGGTGTATCGTTTCTTTAGTTGACCATAATAAGTGGTATAGAATAGAGAACGAATAGGTAAGACACGAGAATTTACGTGGTTCAGCTAAATTTGCTTACGTCCACGAACAAGGAGAGCGATTCTACTATAACAGAGAGTTTACAACAATTAGAGAAAAATCTATTCTCTAATTAGTCCAACACCTACAGAGAACCTCACAATTTTATCACAAGAATTAGCTCTCAAGTGTTTCCCAGCTCTCTAATTTACAAGCCTCACAACAAGCTTTCACGAAGCTTAGGCTTTGCTCCGACCCTTAGGCTCTCTCAAGTCTCCCGACCTTTCGGCCCTCTCAAGGCTCCTGACCTTACGGCCTTCTAGGCTCTCTGACCCAACGGCATGTGACCTCACGGCTCTGTCTTTCAAGGCTCTCTAGGTTCTAGGCTCTAGGCCTCTTCGCCCCGTGCCCTATTTCCAGGCACACCTAGGCCTCCGCCTTTTCTTCGGGCACTCTTGGCCTTCTAGGCACTCACCCCACGGCTTGGGATCTAGGCCTCATGGCTCTCGGCCTCGGAGCACTAAGCTTTTGGCTTCAGAGCACTGTGCAACTGAACAATGAAGCCTTTATTTATAGAAGAGTTCCAGCCGTCATATGAATAATAATGACAACTCAACGACAACTCGTTGACAACTCATTGTCAACTTGTCGACAGCTCGACACTAGCTCAGTGCTAACTCTTTGGCAACTTGAATACAACTTGTACGCCAACTTATGCTAGCTCATCGACAACTCAGCGACAACTCGCCGCTAGCTCAGCGCCACCTCAGCACCAATTCGTCGCCACCTCAGCACCACCTAGGTGCCAATTCAGTGCCACCTCAGTGCCATCTAAGTGCCAACTAGGCGGGCAATATCGAACTTTCTTGAACAGTAGTAAACATTAATTTAAGCCACAATTATAACAAAAACCAATTAAACATCCACAAATGGGCACATTAGCTATATTGCCTATAGCATTAGGCCCACAAAAAGCATAGTTTTTGCAAGCATCAGAAGGTTCCGCCTTGTATAAGATCCAACTCTGTGCCGCCTCCGACCATACAAGTTGTTGCATTATCCCACTAGAACTGATCGTCCCCTCTTGACTCTTGTAAAACCCCACTCCTCCATAAGCTGTTTATGACAAGTTCGCTGCCTCTATTTAACTCAATTCCTAGTGAATAATTTCCCGGAGCAGGGTCACCAGATTGCTCCAAGAAATGAGTTTTTTTTTTCTGTATCAGAAAAAAAAAAAAAAAAAATTCCAAGAGTAGCACCAGGAAGCCAAGTATCTGTCGGGTAATCAAAGCTTGAAAGCTCTGCCAATGCCATATAATGCCTGATGCATTTCTCAGAATAAAATTTCCAGTGTTAAGAATTACTGCCTCCGTAGCATTTGAAGTTCCTGTAATTCTTGTTCTTTCCCTGTTCACAAGGAGAAACAGCTCGCCATTTAACAATTCTCGTCGGGAGCTATTATACAAAGAGTTAGAGATGGGATTATTCCTATTCGCCACCCAAACAACTGTTTGTTCAGGGATGTGTTTGTACCATATACCAACATAATAGTTGGTAGAATTACCTGGAGAGAAGAACCCCAATTCAAATCTCCCCCCATCAGAGATTATAGTCTGGTTTGGAAACAGAGATTGGCCATTCAATATGGTGTCTGAGCCAAGGCAAAGACATCCGGAAAACAACATGGATAGACGAAGAACAAAGATGAAACATATGAACATGAACTTCATGGCCATCTGAATTCTGAACACCATTGAGCTATTGAAGGATGAATCAAAACAATCGAGCTCTTCTCTACTGTTTTTTCTAACTAAAACAGGTCATAGAAAAAGGTTTGTCTATTGCCGAGAAAAGTAGTTCGTTACGGCGTTGGACTAGTCAAATAGGAGAATTTAGTAGGGAGAGATGACTCATTAAGTCTTCGTTGATATTTCCTCTCCAATAACTATAATATTTATAATTCAAGTCAACAAGGAAAGTTAATAATACACACAATTTCGTCCTCCATGCTCTCGCCGCAACCGACAAAACCCTCGCTCATTTCTCAACATCCTCAAGAAAATTCATACAAAGTCTATATATGTTCTAAAGGAAGTCTATATATGTTCTAAAGGGACCCTTAAGATGCATTTGTCACTACTTTCATTAAAGAATCAAACTATAGTACATATAGGCACAGAAATTTGAAATAGAGAAACAGAGCAAAGCAGAGTACATGTTTCTCAACGGGCTTCCATCAGAGAAAGAGTCATATCGTTATCAGAGCAATTCTCCACTTTATTTTCTCCTGGATTTGCATTATGAACTGAACTCCTTCCAATAATAAAATCTGGATGTTTCGGTGAAGCTACTGCTGTTTGTTCTTTAATCAACATGGCAGCAACATCCAACAATGTAGGCCTGTCCCCTGGATTTTCTTGAACACACAGAAGACCAATCTGAATGTATCTCAGTGGAATGGAAGACTGCAACGAATGGCTTTCCAGTGCCGGATCAACGAGCTCGAACCCGCGATTATCTGTCCACAGATTCCACGCCTGAAACGAGATGAATTTTTGAATTAGTATCTTGAACAAGGCCTGATTTCTTTTTAAATTGATAGATTATGATGATCTGCACTTACATATCCCAGAAGATTGAGATGATCAGAACTGTAGAAGCTAGTATTCTTCCTTCCGCTTATAATCTCGAGCATCAACACTCCAAGGGCGTAGACATCGGACTTTATGGAGAAAACTCCATCCATGGCATATTCAGGCGCCATATAACCGCTAGATTTGGAGAGAAATAAGTCATACATCAGAAAATGGTTGAACTTGAACATGGAGGATGACTGTACGCATGAAAAGCTTCATTTTACTTACTAAGTCCTAACAATTCGTTTAGTATTTGCTTGAAGAACAGTTCCACCAAAGATCCTTGCCATGCCTAAATCAGAGATTTTCGGGTTCATTTCAGCATCCAGAAGAACATTACTGGCTTTTAGATCTCTGTGAACTATTCTTAATCGTGGATAATGGTGGAGATAATGAAGGCCTTGAGCAATGCCTTCAATTATACAAATGCGTCTTGTCCAGTCCAACTTCTCTTTCTTGTTTGGGTCTGCATAAAAGTTCGCTGTCAGAGGAAGGCAAACATTGATTTATGTATTATAGAAGATGACAACTATGGTCTTTAGGGAATCACATACCAAATAGGAAAAAATCCAAACTTTTGTTAGGTATGTACTCATACACTAATATCTTCTCATCATTTTCAATACAGCATCCCAATATCCCAACCAGATTTCTGTGCTGGAGTTTGGCAATCAGTTCTGTCTCATTTTTGAACTCCTCCAGTCCTTGCCCAGATCTTTTCGAAAGCCTTCTCACAGCTACAAACTGTCCTCTAAGTAATTCTCCCTTACAAAAAAACAAGACGATATATTGAAGCAAAAATATATATACATATCCTCCTCTATCTGCTACCATTACGAAGTTCAAGCATAGATATGGGATACCTTGTAAACGGGTCCAAAACCACCCTCTCCCAGCTTGTTAGCAATGGAAAAATCATTAGTTGCTGCAGATACGCTAGAAAAACTGAAAGTTGGCAAGTCATTCTTGTTATTTTTCTCTTCTCCAGAATTATTAGGTCCATCTGCAGTCCGTTTATTATTTTCTGATCCATCTGAACCCAAATCTAGTAGTAGTAGATTTTGATGTGCTCCTCTAGAGACTGAACAGGGAGGAGAACGGATACAGATCAATTGCAACTTAAAACATTTATTAACAACAAAAATGTGAGATCACTGTTGGAACGTCCCCGCCCTTTAGTTAATTCAACCCAAAAGTGGCGATATTGGAGCATTGCAAGGAAGTAAATTTTTACCTTTGCTCTTACGCTTCCGACAAAAGTAACACATGTAAATACTGCCTACAAGGGTAATGACACTGATAGACACCACAACTGCCAGAAAGCGTACAGTTATATTCCATGGAAAAGTAAAAGGAGACGTTTTAGTACAGACCGAATGATGACTAGCATAGTAACTGAGAATGTCCTGAGCACTACTTTATAGTTTTCTTGAAGTTCGAATATCATCTTGAAAAATGAAAAAACTTGCAATTTTAAATGTTATAAGAGTTCATCCTTGTTCATCCAAATTAAAGTTTCTAATTTTGTTTACCTTTTCTAGTAACAGAGTCGGACTCCATTCTGACATAAAGATCTCTACCGGTAGAATTGTCTGATAGTCTTTCCAAATCCAACAAGTTCCCAGTAAATAACGAGCATCCTCCATCACTGCTGAATGCATAAGCAAAACAAGAGCAATTGTCTGTGCATACAAACTCACATATACTGGACCTTCCAACTCCCAATGATTCGATGTTTGCAGGCAATCTAACGCCAGATATCTTTATAAAGCTATCGTGACAACATGACATGGGTTTTTCTCGCCGACAGCCATCAGAAAAGTTGTGTGATTTCCAAGCTTCTACAACTTGTGCTACAAAACCAGGTAAACAGCTACAAGGTGGAGCAGCACTTATATCGCATATTGCATTAGGCCCACATAAAGCGTACGTTTTGCAAGCGTCAGAAGGTTGCGCCCAGAGTACATTCCATGCCCGTCTGGCCTCTGCCCATACATAGTTTCT
>JBBMKE010423633.1:0-10769 GCA_037834125.1 Lippia alba | reverse complement strand
AATCTGGTGATGAAAAAAGTCGTTGGTGGTATTCTCACGGTCTCTATTCGTATTAGATCTAGTTTTGAGAACGCATGAATTGCGGCCTTGAGCCTGTGTTGCTTTTCTTATTATTCCATTGTATGTTTTAATTTTGGTTGATTCAATAGATTTTCCTTGGGGGTTTGCCTTTCAAAAAAAAAAAAATATATATATATATATATATATATATAATTCGAATATTTATTAATTCTCCAAGTGTCGTGTTTATTGTGATTTGTCTGCTTAGTGATAGTGCACGATCGTGTAGGTAAACTTAATTGCATAGTGCTTTTCATGAGGCGTGAAGTTTATGTAATGCTTGATTGGTGTTTGTGGCGCATTAACCATATATAGGAAGTCGTAAAGTCGAATCTGATTCGTGAAGAGAACTAATAATCGGGTTTAAATCTTGCACGTGTCGTGACTTGATTGGTTTGGGTTAGTGTTTTCATAGATTTTAATGTTATCTGTTCATTAAATTCTGTCGAGTGTCTCTAAGGGTTGTGAAATAGATTAGGGAAAATAGTTGTCGAGTGTCTCCAGGCTATTCGAGAATTTAAGTAAAAATGAGGCGGAGTCGAGTGTCTTTATCTGTTATAGCTAACCTATTTGAATTGTTTGAAATTATTCTTCTTTGTGGTTTGACCGGTTTATACTATAGTCTGTTTTAGTCCTAGACCGGAATCATAATTATTTTTGACGGATTCGACACCTGTCAAACTATGATGCACGGACACTGACACAGCGACACGAACACGGAGACACGGATTTTCTAAAAATTTTAGGACACAACACGGCTCCAACATGACTATATTATATATATATATATATATATATAATATTAATTTGTGTAATTCTAAGCCAGAATATTCTTTACATTATAAGCATAAAATATTTAAACAGCTATGTAACTATTTATAATAATTACTACTATTTAAAATTATCACAATGTATAATTAGTTGTAATAATTATTATTTATTTATGTCATAAAATATCAAGATGAACAAAGTAAAATCACATTTTTATAGTTTTATTGGTCAAAGACCCAAGAAGTTAATATATAAAATCCTAAACTAGAGAAATATGACTTAACCTAATTCTAATTACAATTTTTACGCCAACAGTGACCAATCTTCTCTTTCTTGCTCACGTCGGAAAACATTCACACCTATCGGAGTTTGTCCTTCTCCTTCCAAAAAGTCCATCCCCACTATTGCCATAACAGCCCCTTCTCCAGAACACCAAAAAATAAAAAATCAAAGATAGACACCAAAAGGCCGAGAAGATATGAAGATGTTGTGCCAACTTTTAAAACCCTCACCACCACCACATCTACTATCTTTACCATCAAGTATGCTGATCTTTACCATCTGAATTGATAAGGGATGTCAAGATGGAGCTTTCTACTTCCAAAAACCTACATTCATGTGGATTTGCGTCTAGGCCGTGTGTCACTTCTTCTTTTTTTTTTTAAATTTCAGACACGGATTAAGCGTGTTAAACACGTGTCCGATACTGCACGGCGATATTTTTTGGCGTGTCCGTGCTTTAGAACTGTCAAATTTTGACGCCGTTGCCGGGGATTGGTACTAATTTAATTCTTTTTTCTTAACAGGAGCATTCACAGAAAAGAAGATCATCCAATAATGTATGTAAATGCGCAACAATGCAATAATTACACGAACATTCCAAGACGGGTTAATGAGGTCAATTATTCTGCTTTTGATGAACTTAAAAATATGATAAGTGCTTTGGTTCTAACCTTGGTAGAGGTGTACCCCAAGTAGCAATGGTTTTCCAATTGTGTGCGAGCACATTGCACCCAACCGATGCTTGTCCATACCTTCAACAAGGAACTTTGGAAAATACTAATGTTGTTGGGTAACAAACTTCTAATTATAACCCATACTCCAACATATACAATCTCGGATGGTATGATCACCGCAATATGAGTTATGCACCGAATCCACCAAACTTCCAAAACCTCGTACCTAGTCCCCAACAACCAATCCCTCAATCGAACCCACCTCTCAACCTACAAGCTGATCAAATTAAAAACTTGGAGTCCAGGGTGCAAACTTTGGGATCCACGGTTCAAAATTGTGACTGAGCTATGGTCGACCAGTGGTGAAGTTGGTCGGAAGTAGAGTCATGGTTACCGGAAGCGAGGATAGTGGTCGGCGAGGGTGAAGTTGTCAGTTGTGTTTGTTTCCTTTGGGCTAAGTCAAAGGGCAAAATTGAGAAAACCTGGAGGAATAGAGCGAAATTGAAGCGGAAGAACAATGATCAGCTGAGGCGGCAGCTGGCGATAGTCATTGGGCTGGAAATTGACTGCATGGTGGTGATGTGAGGAGAGTGATGGAGAGAGTGAGAATCGAGAGTGGTAGATGGCTAACAGTGAAGGAAGGCGGTGGTCAGTGATAGAGATCGGTCAGCCTGTAGTAAGGAGAAGGTCGGTGCATATGACTATGGATGTGGATGGGGATGGCGGTGGCTGGCTGAAAGTGGTGAGGGGATGTGGAGATTCAGGGAGACAGAGAGACAGTAGTCAGAAAGAGCGAAAAAAAGAATGGGATGAGAGTGGGGTGTAGGGATGTAAACGAGTCGAGCCGAGCTTTGGCGTATTTTGCTGGCTCGGGATCGAGGTATAAATTTGTGGCTCGGGCTTAGCTCGCGAGCCACCGAGCCACATTTTTCCTAGATCGGGCTTGGTTCGTGCCTAACTCGTATTGGCTCGGCTCGGCTCGCGAGCCTTGCCTTTAAATTAAAAAAAAATTGTTATTTGATTGTAATTAATCTTCCATTCAATCCTTAAAACGCAAAAATGCACAGATTCAGATTTATGTCCAGCATTGCATTTAAATTTTGGAATTCCATCACCAAGTACCAACAAAAGTTAAAGATATACAAAATTAATTACTTTGTAGTAGATTAATGATGCTTAAAAAAAATTCAAACAAGTGATTGCAAATTGGAAAAACATAATCTTTCTAGAGCAGTGATGATGGCGACGGAGGAGGCGCACGACGGAGAAGATGGTAGCGCGGTGAGATAGTGGTCCGGCGCTGGTGGTCCGCGATTTTTGTTGCAGCCTCAGGTGGAGTGGTGGGCGATTTTTGCTGGGTGTGGTGGGCGATTTCTGCTGCGGTTGGTAGTGGTGCGGTGGTGGTGGCGGCACAAGGCGAGAAGATAGAGAAGAGGGAGGAGACTGAAAGAAGATGAGAGAAGCAGAAAAGGGATGCCGGAGAGAAGACGTGAGTGAAGAAGAGAGGAGAAGAGAAGAGAGAGGTGGCTGTTTGGGGAAAACTAATTTAGGGTTATGCCATATACATGTATATATATATATATATAAATTTTTTTTTAGGAGTGGCTCACGAGCTAGCTTGCGAACCCCGAGCCAAGAAATAGGCAGCTCGGGCTTGGGTTCGAAAGTCCACGAACCGAGCCTGGGCTCGGCTCGGCTCGAAACCACTGAACCCAAGTGCAAGCTTTTATCGAGTCAGCTCGTCAAACTCGCGAGCTGGCTCGGCTCAATTACATCCCTAGTGGGGTGGGTAAGGTGGTTAAGATGGGGGAATTGGGTAGATACTTTGTGGACTAGTTGAATAATTTTCGAAGATCTAGTTTTGGATCCAAAATAAAACAGTGGTGCTTTTTGGAGCTACGATCTCCTAATTTGGTGAAATACCAACAGGTTTGTGAGGGTACGAGGAATAAAGTGGAGTCAGAATGCAATTGAGTACTCATGTGACGGTTTTGCAATTAGGTCTAAAACTTGCAAAATGACCTAATTCTTTTCAGATAAGATCAATTCAATCATAGACACCTATTTTCAATTAGCCATATAGTTTCACAAAGTGACAATTAAGGACAATCAATACAATTAGGGCACGTAAGTCACACGTCAGAAGTAAATTCACATAATTAAATAAATTAAACATATAACTAAGCACATAAACATAATTAGAACATGTAATTCTCAGGCTAACCTCACTCGTGATGTTATACCTAGCCTATCTGAAGAATGGGGCGTCACATTCATCATTTCTCAAGTAATCTCTAAATTCTTCTTAAGAAGCCTATTCGTCTTAGTCTTCTCTTGAACCAGGTCTCTCAAACCTCTTGTTGAGTATTACCTACATCTGACCAGTTAGGAACGTAGCCGATGAATAGCCACATAATACTTAAAATGGTGAGTTTTGCAAGTTTGAGTGGTAATTGATGTCGTACCAAAACTCAGCTAATGGTATTCATTTAGACCAAGTCTTAGGTTTTTGATGGCACATGGCTTTTAAACATTGATTAACCCTTTCTATTTGACCATGAATTTGGGATGGTAAGCAAATGATATAGCTAAAGAAGTCCCCAACAACTTAAATAACTCTGTCCAGATGATGCTTGTAAAGATTTTGTCCTTGCTTGACAGTGTGGTATGAGGTAACCATGTAGCCTGTAAATGTTATCTCGAAAGGATTTAGCAATTCCCTCAACAGTATATAGATGTAAAATGGCATATATATGAGGTGATTTTGTAAATCTATCAACCTCAACAAAGATATAATTCTTCACATTGTGAGGTTTGATAGCTAGCCCATCAATAAAATCCTTAACAATGTGTGGCCTAGCTTGATTAGGGATTTGTAATGGTTACGACAACCCAAGATAGTACACAATATCACAACTTTTGGCTTGTCCACTTCAGCTTTTAACTTTGGCTAAAAGAAAAGTGACTTTACTATCTGATAGGCACTAAAAATTCGAAAATGTCCACAATACAAGAATCATGCAGTGTTTAGATGATTCTTGTCTTGAGATTTAAAACAGATTTTGCTACCTAATTCCTTTAATAATCCAGTCTGCAACACATACACCGGAAAAGCTTCCTAGTCAGTACTCCTTGAAAATGTGGGTCTGAGTTGTATGATGAATGCACTTCATTTATCCATGTAGTAATCACGGATGTTACCATAACACAATTTGCATCAACATGATAAGTTTTGGATATAGCATCTGCCCCTTTATTCTCCAATACCTTTTCTGTTGTACTTCATAGTCTAACCCTAACAATTTAGACACCCACTTTTGTTGCAAATGGTGCTGATCACTCTTTGCTCCAACATAGGCATGCAAACGAGTCAAGCCAAGCCGAACTAAACCTTAACAATTTTTGTTGACTCGGGTTTGGGGCTTAAAAATTCTCTCGTGAGCCAGCAAGCCACGAAGGGGGTGGCTCGAGTTTGGCTTGCAGTGGAGTTCGGCCGAGCTGAAGAGACACAAGGTAATTCTTCACAATAGCTTTATTTTGGTCAGATCTGGATTCATTTCTTTATGTACATCCAAAGCAGGACAAAAATCTAGATTGTTTTCTATGTACAGCTAAAAGCAGATAAAAGAGATGCAAAAAATAAAATCAAAATTTTAATTAATATATACATCTAAAATTTGAAATCTAATTCAAAATCATCTAACTTTTGGCAGGAGGTGGTGATATCCCTCTGTTTGGTGGTGTGCGGGCGGTGCTGATATCCCTCAAGCTGCAGGAGGTGGTGAGTTGTGACGTTGGTGGTGGTGGCAGTGGCCTGGAGCGTGTTGGTTGTCACGGGGTGGAGGTGGTGGCGCTTAGGAAACTCCGGTGGTGTAGCAGATACTATCAATTGTAATCTGTAAGTTATCTTTCTTTAAGAGCTCAATTAATTAATGGTTTGGATAACTTCCCATAACCACTTATGACGAACTGATTTAGGAAATGCCACTGGACCATGCATGCAATCTTCAGAATCAGTAGATACCCCATTTTTAGACACAAAAGTCTTGCCAAAGCTGCATTTACTCTTCTTTGTATACAAACTGATTTTCCCTTAGAATTGACAACAAGCGTGAAGGTGTTGTAAATATTCATGCCTACTCTTACTGTAAAGTGTAAAACCGATATATCATTAAAAAAAAAACAGAACAAACTTACTATTAACCGGAGTTGAGAAGAGAAAAAATAAATACAAGAAATCTGCGTTCACTAATTAGGTAGAGAAAAAAAAAATTAGACAGCTGCTAAAAGTCGCTCTTGGTTAACCAGTTACAAGGAAGATTTGGAGGGATTAATACAGACCAATGAGATATTCACGAGCGGTGAGACGTAGTCGACGACTTCTTACCCTTGGAACCATAGGTTAAAAGATGAAGTACAATACTAATGTCCTCGTGAAATAATGATGGTGGGTGTCGTGGGAGGGTAGAAATGGGCAAAGCTTTCGGAGAGAAAACAGAGACGCAAAACTTAACTTAATCGCACCTCCATCCACGATACATAACTGCACTTAATCAGTCAATATTAGCAGGTTGGGGCGGACCGGAGATTGCCACATACGGGCTGGGATGATATTCAATCGTCGGTATCAAACATAATATCGGGTGTGATTAAGTTGCAAACAAAGGCATAATCCAACTTATCAAACACCTTACTACGTTATCCATTGACAAAATAATATGAAATACACAACAAAAAATATCAATTATAATAATTTCCAATCTATGATTCCAAAATTATATCATCCAATCAATGATTGATAGTCTTCAAATTTGTTGCTGATACAATATGTAATTAATTTACATAAACGAAATAATTTCGTAATTTATAATTTTATATGCATTTATTAGGAGCAGACCCGTCAAATGTACAGTAAACATAAAGGTTAGAGTTACATTAATTCTTGTAAATAAACTACAACAGTAGATGAACAAAGTAGTATGAGAAATGGGGATGAGATATACCTAAGGATGGCATTAGTCATCAAACAAGACCGCCAAAATCCCCACACGAACAATGGCCATTGCAAAATCTATGTAGTCTCTTACTATCCCGAACAATGATACTTCTTGAGGTTAATAATGAGACGATTTTTATAAAATTATGGCAATCACTACACATGCTACTACTCTTTATAACCCGAATCTGTGCCCCGTTTGATGTGTTGAGCAACCCAAATGCAACTGCCAGTTTTTCACTATGATGAGCGAGCAAACCTGTGGCGTCCTCCTTTTCCTCGTCTCCTGTTTGGTACCCTAAAGGCCTCGCTCGATCAAATAGATCCTCAACGAGTTTTAAAACCTCATCCGAATGATGTGACTTCTTGCTCCCAAACTTGAAAGCATAAACCTTGTCTCGAATAGTGATCCAACTCCAGTCTGTTATTTTCTCAACTTTTTCTTCTCTCATCATTTTCCTTATCCTCGAGACATCCTTCCATTTTCCTGCATTAAGGTACATATTTGATAGGAAGAAATAGGTCTCTGTATCTTTCGGTTTGAGTTGAAGCAACTGTTCGGCTGCAGAGAAGCCCATTTCTAATTTCCCTTGACTTCTACATCCAGAAATCAAAATTGACCAAATAATCTCATTCGGGGTTACATCCATCTTCTTGATAAATTCAAAAGCTTCCTCGATCCGACCTAATCTCACAAACATATCAACAAGGCATCCATAATGGTCCATCACCGGATTGATTTTATACTCGTTCTGCATCATTTCATAATAAGCAAATGCTTGATCAACCAATCCAGCTTGACTACAAGCTGAGAGTATACCAACAAAGGTGATCTTGTTCAGTCTAACCCCAACAGATTTCATATCCTCAAAAAGCTGTAATGCCTGAAGTGTGTGTCCATGTTGTGCAAATGCAATGATCATGGAAGTCCAAGAAATTAATGTTCTTTTCGACATCTCAACAAAAGCTTTGCCTGCTCTATCAATACTTCCACATTTACTGTACATGTTAACTAAGGCAGTCCCCACAACCACGTCTGATAAACACCCGGTTTTTATTGTTTGAGCATGAACTTGTTCTCCTTGCTCCATAGCCACTAAATTACTGCATACAGTTAATACACTTGAAAATGTATACAAATCAGGTTTCAAGCCTGATTGGTTCATTCTTTGAAATATTTTAAGGGCCTCGATTCCACTTAAGTGGGTTGAAAGGCCATCCTGTGAAAGACTCGCCATATCCGCATAACCTGCAATCATGGCGTTCCATGTAACTAAGTTGAATGTGTTTATCCCATCAAACAACTTCTTTGCCTCGTTAATGCGCCTGTTTTTCAAGTACAAATACATAATTGCAGTTTTTATAGGTAAATCTGACCCATATCCAAGCTTAATGCCCAATGAGTGAACCTGAGATCCGACATCCAAGGCCTGCATTGTGCTACACAAGCTCAACACACTGGTCAAAGTGATCTTATTTGGCTCAACACTCTCATCAAGCATCTGAACAAACATATCCAATCCCACCGATGAATTTCCGTTATCCCCACAAGCAGATATTACAGAAGTCCATGATATTACATTCTTTTCCTTGATCCTATGAAACGCCTTAATTGCCATATCTAGACTGTGACATTTGGAGTAAAATCTACAGATTGCATTCCCAATGTTCGAATCATATTCAAGATCATACTTTATGATGTACCCATGAATCTGCTTCCCAAATTCAACTTCACACAATGAAGAGCAAGCATTTAGGAGAATTCCTAAAGTGTAATTTGTAGGGTACACCCCAACTTCAAGCATTTCATTGAAAAGACCCACAACAAATTCAGGTTGAGAATTGTAAACATAACCAGACATCAACGAAGTCCACGTAACAACATTTCTTTGAGGAATATTATCGAACACCTTCCGAGCATTTTCCATCATCCCACATTTCGCATATACATTAACAAGAAATGTCAATAGGAACAATTCTTCGCAATAGCCGGTTTTTATAATATGCCCATGAATGAGTTCCGCCCCAGAGCCCGATTTCTTGTCCAGACATTCTTGCAAAAGCGGAATATAAGTACACGATTCAAGTTTGCTGTTACCTTCCCTTATCAACGAAAGTGCTGCTCTGGATTCCGAACTGACCGAGTTGAACGCTTTGTCCAATGTTCTCGCGTTATAGTTTTCCTACAATCCAGAAAAGTTAAAAGCTTGACTGGTATATACATGTATATAACATATGAATTTGGATTGCATAAATATACAGCTCTTTACCTTTTCAACTTGCAGAGAAGAAGAGGAGAGTTGCTTGAATTTCGGGTTGATCCTGACGGTGTCGCGAACCACAACCGGTGGTAGTGATGCCATGAAAACTGAATTGGATTTTACAGGAATCCTACATGTAGTTATATGAGATTGTGCTCGATATACTTTAATTTTGGATCATGTTTCAGAAATGCACAGTACTCGTTCAGGTCTGGAGCCTATTCACCTAAAGCTGGAACCTATCCGCCATGGTCGGCGGCGGCGCGGCGGTGGAATGCTCTTGCCGGAGTTCAGGTATTGTCGTCGGAGGATTGGAATTTGTTTATCGATAAGGTGGATTTGATTCTGGGTTTGTGAAATTGGATTGGATGGTAGCCGTAGGGGAAGGAAATGGTTTGAAGAGATGAAAACTTTATGGCCACAGGTTTCAAATATCCTCTTCTTTGTTTTTTCACAAAATTGAAATGTAAACGTTTATTATTGTATATGCAATAGCATAAAGTTTTTTTTTGGTTTATACATAAAAGTTTAAGAATTTAAACAAGAGAATGTTATATTTGGTTGATGGAGTTTTCGCTTTGTATTATATATATATTTTATATTATAAAAGTGGTATTTCAATTTCTAATATTAATGATTCGTCTCATTTAAGTTCTTTCCCCTAAAGTTTAATACCTAAAGTTTTAAACTTATATTATTTTAGTTTTTAATATTCTAGATAATTAAGTTCTTAAAATTAATAATTCGTCTCTCTAAAATCTTTAAAATCAAAATCAATATTGAATGACACGATGTCAAGATGACACCTAATGTCATATTGACACCTAACGTCATATTGTATCATATTGATGCATGCTACATGGAAGAATTCAAGAGATAGCACTTGAAATCTTTCACGCCAAAATAGTGATATTAATTTTGTGTTACCTATAAGTCTCCTTAACGGATATATCCCATCCAATCATTTAGGTCAAGATATACGTCGAAGAGCATTAAATACTGAATATCTCTTAATAAAATTCACTTAAATGCATTATGCCTACATCCACCTAATTTTAACTCAAGCACAAAGTACTAAATGTTTAAAAGTTCAGAGTTGGCGATTATAGGTATGATGTATTTGAGTGAGTTTTGTTAGGAGATCTTTTATGGTTAATGTTTTTGGACGTACACCATAACCTAGATGTTCAGAGGGGTTGCCTATTCGATCGAAGACTTTTAAACAAAATCAACTTCACCACTTCGGTGAGGAAGATTTCGAATGTGATGTCTCAAATTCTGCAATATGACATGTGTTATTTGGTACAACCTATAAAGCACGGACACTCCTAATTTTACCCCTGTGCAGTGTCGGCCATGGACACGGGGCAAAATGTGTCCAAAAATTAAAAAATAATTTCGACATGCCGGGGACACTCGGACACGGTGCGAAACGTGTCCAACACAGCCAGGACACTTCTACACAAAAAATTCAATAAAAAATTAATTTTTAATATATTTTTTCTAGAAATTTGAGGATATAATATTTTAAGAAAAATAATTATATAAATGTGATAAAAGATGTATAATATTAATTTAAATTTATTTTTTTATAATATCATTATATAAAAAATGTATTAGTATTTGTAATTGTTTAAAATGTTGATTTGAAAAATGGTGTATGTTATATAAATTTGTAATATTGAATATTTAACGAATATTTTATTTTATATAAATTAACATATA
>JBBMKE010423584.1:0-10771 GCA_037834125.1 Lippia alba | reverse complement strand
GAAACTTAAGGACTTAGATTGAGGAACCTTCTCGACCAAAAGCCCAAATACAGAAGGAAGAGAAGTCTTTACAAGAAGATGAAAGCTTCTTACCTAGGAATACGAGAAATAAGGAGATGTCGAATGGCGTGGCTACAGGAACGCTAACTAGCCAGGATGTACACAGTCTCTTAGCTGGTGGAGTGCTGATCAACCAGGATGTGAAAACCCTATTGGCTGCTGGAACACTGAAGAACTAGGAAGCGTAGAATCGCATTACTACTGGATCTATAGGAAAGACCTATATTGTTGTTGAAGGCTCGGATAGAAGATCCGACAATGATTTCCTGAGACTGACATGAGAGCTACTCATTGAAGAATAGATTAACAAATGGGTCATGAGTAAGTAGGTAGGCCCCTACGAGGAGGGGGGAGTCGGACCCTTGCCAATACTCTCCACCTGCCCGAGAGACGGGTTCGTATGAAGGTGTCACAAACAGGGCATCAAGGCCTGCTGAGACGAGGACACATGTAACATAAGACAAATTCAACTGAAAAGCCACAAGCTTGGTATAAAATTTTGCTTTGAAGATAGTTCAAGAGGCATTAAAAGGTTCTTCTCCACAGGCACAGATCGAAGAGACAATATAGGAAGTAATTCACGCAACTGCACTGGGATTATTAATGATTGAAAACCAAATGGCTTTCCATCTTGAGTCATCTGATGTTGGGCTACGGATCTGCACGAGCAGACCTAATTGGGATGCCGATTACGCAAACCTAGGCTGTATTCAAGTAGCCAGCATAAGCAATAGGCGAGTATAGGTAACACTCCTGATATGAATCAGGAATCACCCAACCATGCTCTAGCAACAACGCCGATACTAATATCTCAGGAAGGTGTAAGTGGCGGCCCAGGTACCAAGTCATGAATGGCTAACCATTCTAACCAAGGAGAAGATGGGTGTTCCACACAACTCCTTCCCTTCACCCAAGTAGGTTTGGATCGAAATAACTAGTAGGAGATGTTAATGTTAATTCTAATGTTACCTACAAGGTGGTACGAACGTCGAAACAGGAGAAGCAGCAAGGCTACTGACGTACCAAAAATGCAACTATTACAGAGCTGATTGAAATAGCTGTTATGAAGCTGGAAGGAGGAGAAGACCCTCCTGCGATGCAGTTCAGTCTCACCTTAGCTGAAAAGCCATAAGCGCTCTTCTGCCAGCAGACAGGAATGACGTGAAATCTGCCCTGCCTGACTAGCGACAAACAAGCTGCTAGTCCAATTTCCTGTTCATCTTGATGAAAGACCACTTAATCAACATGGCCAAAGAGCGAGCTGGCATGAAGCATAAAAAAATACATTTTATTCAAATATATTAGTCAATCCTCAACCTATCCATCTTCGTGCTCTTTAAGTTATCCAATGTGCAGGAGTTGAGGATAAAGCGAAAGGAGACCAGGGTTCAGGAAATAAGCGAGTTCATGGCTAACAAAAGATAGGCCGATCATTATGCACTGATAAACGGGAGTCAATAAAGTTGAAAGAGCTGGCAGAAAAAACGGTCCTAACTGGTACAACCAGAAACGTATGAGAAACACTCTTAACTGGTACAACCAAAAACGTATGAGAAGCAACCCTGGCTGATGCAACCAGGAACATATGAAGTAAAGTTGCCTAACTAACCAATAGAGTACCCCTGCGATTGTTGGAACTCCAGAGTTCGAGGAAATGTTATTCCTAAAGAAAGAAGGAATAGAGTTGTCACTCGATAAGTAACATCTCACTTTATCTCTCTTTTTATTATTTTTTTGAATGGTTAGATGAATATTGCACGCACGATACTTGATATGTTGGAAAGCATGAAATTTCAATGTTACATGATATATGAATGTGATAATGTAATTACGCAAAGACCAATAATTTTGATTCCCTGGTGCATTAACATACGAGAATAACTTGAAATGAGGCATGAGAGCCTCTCGGTTAAAGCCCGATAATTTCGGCATCGAGCTAAAGCCCGATGATTTCGGCATCGACTTTAAAGCCCGATGATTTCGGCATTGACCTAAAGCCCAATAATTTTGGCATTTACCTAAAGCCCGATAATTTCGGCATCGACCTAAAGCCCGATCATTTTGGCAACAACATAAAGCCCAAAGATTTTGGCATCAACATGATATAAAGCCCAATGATTTTGGCATCACCTTGATATCGCCTCGGGTACCCGTCGAGGGAAGTGTGAACGTCCCTTTGGGAAGGAAGGTCGATGGAACTGACCATCTTGTGAAGGAGCCAAAGTAATGCTCCGTGATTGAACCATTATGATGAAATTTTTACCTCCGGAGGAAACATGTATTTGGAAGGAGCACGGCGAAACTCCTTGGGAACGGGTTTAAAGCAACCCCTTGGGAAGGTCGGTTAGAAATACCACCTTGGATTGAAAAACTGTAATCTCATTCCTGCCTGCTGGCAGAAATGTGCTAGAATACCCAGCTGATAGGCAGGCAGGATCGTTTCCTGATTTAGCTTCTTGATCACCTGGATAAGAGCCCACCTGACTAGTGTGGTAGACATACGACCCTACAAAGAGTATAGGGATTATACAAGTATGCTAATTAAACTGTCATATTTGTAATTTTTGATATGTGCAGGAAATGAAACCAAAAAGAAGTATATAATTTGTGAAGAGTTTAACAACATCATATTCATAACTGACAAAAAGGGGTTCACAAGCAACCCGAAAAGCAGAAGGCACTCCAGTTGGACCGTCACCGGCAACTGGAGTAGCAGCACCTTCCTACTCAACAGGGTTGTTGCTTCCTTCTTCCTGATGAACAGAGCCGCTGCTTCCTACTTCCTGTTTGGTCGCGAGAGCCAGACACACTAGTTAGTGTAAATCTACCAGCATCAAAGTCGAAAAAATGAGAAAATCTCCTTTACACCACCTAGAGTGTTTGCGTTTATCAAGAAAAATGAGTCCTGAATTTTTGTAAGAGCAGAACATAAAGCCAAAGAAACTAACCACATTGAACGAGGAACGGGAGGTATATCCAAACTAAGAAAATTAAACAAAGCGAGTGGATGCAAGCCGGAATGTGACTCAGACGATCCAGGCTGGTACTATCTAATAACATTACTACTCTCACGGTCAGAATTCTCTTTCTAACTATGAGAGTAGGGGGAGTGAATGATGTATCATAAAAATGATACATACTCAGACCAGGAAGCAGGAAGGATGATATTACAGCTTGATTAGCAGGGAGGACGGAATTACGTTCCTGGTGAAATGCAGGAAGCAGCAAGGTATTCTTCTTGCCTGATTTCTGCGTGGGCCTAATAAGTGATGGGCTAAGTCAAGTACAGATTGAAATTCTTTTAATTGAGTCACGTTATGTTGAAGAAGTGGAGAGAGGAAGGGGGACTCAAGTTGTTAAGCAGATAATCTTCAACTAAGCGGATAATCTCCAATGTATTATTAGAGATAAATCTCCCCCATTTTTAGGGAGATAAGCTTAGCTGAAATGTAAATGTAGGAGTAAACGATTATAAGAAGGGGGTAGAGACATTCTTTTGTAATCATATATCCGAAATAGAGTTTTTTCTGCATTTTCTCTTTCAGCGTCAATAATAATAAATCCCTTTTTCTTTGCTATTTTCTCAAGTTTCCCATTATTAAGCTATTCTAGCTTAATTTATACAAATTCAGTGGTGTTTGGCGCCGTCTGTGGGAACTTGAGTTAAGATGTGAGAGATTTGTCCGATAATATGGCAACGGAAAAATACAGCGGTCTACGGTTAGAGAGGAAAAATGGCAAAAGCATTGAGAAGAGGTCTGGATCTACAAAAGGATTCACGTCTAATCTCTTAAGCATCCGAGATTTCAATAAAACCCTCAAAAATCTAAGACTATAAGAAGGAAAAAAGAATTCTTTATCGGAAGGAGCCCTTAAGGGTACAACAACGCTCGGCGACGGAATTGAGGCGGCGCAGCAATCCAATTGAGGACTGAGCTTAAGCTTCGGGATCATCTACAACATTGAATCTGCTAATATTGTGATAATATGGATGATACTCGTGCTCCTTTGTGACACCCCGATTTTTCGATCGGCTGAGCTGGCGCCACGTCTCGATTTCCTTGTGTGTTTTAATTATTTAATTTACCTTTTCTTGTTGCTTTGCGTATTTTATTTCTTTAATTTTGTAACTCTAAGCATTGCGGGCTCTATTTCTAACTCTTTAAGAGTTCAGGGGCCTATTTGCAATTTTCTCTTTTAGGGGTCTTTCGGTCATTTTTCGTTCGGATGAGATTCCGACCCTTTTGACCCTTCCAACGCGTCCGGGGCATCGGAAGGAGTCCGTAGACTCTGAGTTTACCCAATTCTGACTTTATTTGCTAGTTCTGCAGTCGTTTTACTCGTTCGAATTAGAAAATCAAATATCCGGATTCCCTTTTTGGACCAATCAGATCGCTGCAACCTTTCTCTCTCCTGACCCGCGTTCTCTCGTCCCTCACACACACTCACGATGCGTTTTCACACACTTGTTCAATCTCGCTCGTTTCTCGACGGAATTCGACGTATAAATAGTGAAAGTTGATCAGCTCGATGACGCGGTCTCGATAGTACAAGAATCATAGTCCGACAATCAGCGGTGGTGGCGCTATGGCGAGTTACAAGCAGCGAAAATCACCCCCGCCAATTAGTCAGCCATTTCCGACATCCTACGGCGACGGTTTGCGGCGAATGAGGTATGAAAGTGTAGTGCGGGGTTCCGGCGTAACTTTTCCCCTTGGCGGCAACGAAGGCACACGCGCCACCTGAAAATGACGGCAGGCGGCGGCGTCACTGTAGCGCCGCCGAATTTGGCTTTCCGGCGAGATTCTCCGACTTAGCTTGGTGGTTTCCGACAGTTTTTAGCCTTCTGAGTTCATTTCCGGGGTCGGTTTGGGTTGATTCGCGGCGTAGATGGCTTTTCCGGCGAGGTAAAGGTGGCGCGGTTTTGGGCCGTGATTTGGAGCTTTTCCGGCGGTTTTCTGACATTGGACCCTTTACAAAAGTTGCTCAACTCGACGAGATGAAGCTAACCGTGGTGGTAGCGGCCCGAGAACCGGCCGGCGGAGGCGGACCGATGGCGAATCGGCGTGAACCGGCGGTCCTCTTTTCCGACGATATTTTCAGGCGATCACTAAGGGGCTTTCGAAAGCCTCGTTACGAGCTTCGCAATGGTATGTTCGGATTTCATTTTCGTTGAACGGTTTTCGTTTAATTTTATTTCTTGGCTTTGGATTTTGTATTCGTTTTCCGTCAACGAAATCCCGTACATTTGGTATTTTCTGAAATTGGTTGAGGGCTTTTGTTCGTTAGGCCGAAGCGTACGATCCTGTCCTTCCGGGGATTTTTCCGGTCACCGGAGCTACTTTTCCGGCTACTGTCAGCCCCTTTCCGGCAACTTCCGACATCGGTTTTCCGATGTTTCTTCATTCAACGGATTCTTTTCGTCGTGGTGAGTCCAAGACAACCTTCGGTTCGTCAATCGGATGTCCGGTTGATTTATTGTGATTTTTTGGAGTAATTGTATTTATTTTCGTTAATTATTTTAATTGTATAGTTTGTTCTCGTACGTGCATTGAATGAAGTTACGATTGGTATGATGACTGAAAATATGATATGATATTTGAAATAATTGATTCTTGATCAATTGAATTTAATCGTTCCGTTTGTGCCACTTTGTGAATATGAAATGTCGTATTTATTGAAATGTAAATTGTTTGGTGATTTGTTATTGATATTAGTTTCGTTTCTCGCCTCTGAATTTGATATGGTTGGTAGAATGGGTTGATTTATAATTATCGGAAATGTTAATTCGCATAACTTGAATTGGTTAAACTGTATTAGTTGGGAAACTCGAATATGGTAATTTTATTTTGTAAAATTGGATCTCTACGCTTGGATTAATTTAATTGAAACTTTCTTAATTAAGGTTTAACCACTAAATAATTTTAAATTAATTAATAGGAACCTCTTGATCGATAATGGAATTGAAATTAATTTTATATAAATTCATTAGGGACTTTCACACTTAACAAATGATTTAATTGCACGTACATGAATTTAGTTTGCGTTGAACGAATTAATGTGAAACAATATGATTTGTATTGTATTTCTATCTCCCCTATTTGCCTTATTCGTGCTTATAAACGTGTCCTAATGTGCAATGTGATTTTATGGAGATATATAATAACTTGTTTTATGTGATTTGAATATGAACTTGAATTCTGCTTACGTGATTGCATGTTTTAAGTGCTTGAGCATTGCCGTGCATCTCTGTGGTTTTGGTTTGAGTCTGAGTCTTGTTTTTGGTGTACTCAGTCGTTCAGGGGTTCTTCTGCGAGGGTCTGTTAGCTATTTGAGTTTCATGGGTTGAGTGTTTGGCCCTACACATTCCAGACTCTACTTTCTTTGAGGTGAGGTTATAGGATTTTGTATTAGTTAAAGCGACCTACAACCCTATGTGCTCGTTTTCAGGCCTGCATGTGATTATTCTATTATAATTATATAATAGATATGTGTTTATATAATATGTGTATGGATTTGCCATATGATAAAAGGTTTTGAAACTATATGTACGAGCATATGTAAGCTTGAAATGTTTTGCAAACGAGGCTATGCTCCAAACCGTGTAACTTCGTGGCAGCTTTGGATGTGGATGACACGGAGAGGTACGTTATAGCATATGCTAAATTGCAAGGTAAGGTATGCTTAGTCAGGTACGTAAGTTTTACGTTAAGTTATGTTAAGTCTGTTAAGCGAGGTATGCCCTGAAATATGGGAATTCTATTATGATACGATACGATAAGTTATGATAGGCCCCAGAGTTTGCGAGTCAGGAAGCCCGGAATGGCAACGGGCCTTTGGGATAAGCCTGAGTGTAGTCTCCATCTGTTCTGTAAAGAAATAACCCAGAGTCCACCAGGAGGTTTGGTTGGGCAATTGGAACCTGAGGGTTTGAGTGTGCGCGCTCCCCTCGTCTGTCTGGATGGTTAGGGTTGGCCGACCCTTCCATCCTGGAGAAGGTGGGATTGTTTTCTGATATGTTCTATTTCTATTATGTTATGGAAGTTAGGGAGACCCGTACTCGTCGGGTATATGTTCAGTTACGTTATGTTGATTATGAAACGGGATAGGAGTTTCATTTACGCTTTATTACGCTAAGTCTGATTTACGATAAGTTTAAGACACGTTTTTCAATAAATTTAAGTATGAATTAAGTTTCATTTTAAATTGGTTTTGGTGTGCAAAACCTTAATCCCGGTTCATAATCTTTGTTTTGATATGTGCTCTGCTCCTTATTATGTATAGCCTGAGTGTGTTAAGCCCCCTCACTCAGTCAAGTTGTTTGGACTGATCCCTCTCCTTTTTCCCCCTTTCAGTTGCAGGTTTTGAGTTTGGGTTCGAGCTAGGCGGTCTCGGGTCGAGTCTTTTGTTCTGTCTGAGAGTCAGTTATGTCCTTTGAATTCTAAATTGTAATTCTGCCTCTGCATACGTTATGTTGTAAGTTAGTTAAGTTATGTTCAGTCATTGGTCATGTCGGCTTTCTTGAATGTATTAAATGTCATTCTTGGGATTTGTCTTTATGTTGTAAAAGAGGCTTAAGCCCAAGTCTGCATGTGGTAGTATGTTTATTTATTGCCGTCCCGTGGCCATTGCATGCGAGCGTGGGATTGTTGATTTGTCGTATTGCTATGCTTGGGAACTTGTTAGTTTTTGTTATCCCGTATTTTGTATCGCTTCCGCATTTTGGTTTTGCATATTTCATTGTATGGGGTCTACGTACCGCCTAGCCTAGGTTGGATTTTTTGTTTGCCACCCATTCGCTTTGACTTGGTGCGTGTCCGGACTTTCCATTTCGTACACGTGTCGGGTCCTAGTGCGGGGGATGTGGCGTCTTTCATTTGGGGAGCTACAATAGCACGGAATGCATTTAATCCCGGCCTTCCCAAAATCATGTTATATGCTAGAGGCAACTCCACCACCACATATTTAACCATCACCTACTTACGAAATGGTTCCTTACCCATGGTGGTAGTGAGATTAATAATACCTAAAGTTGTTACTTCTGACCCACCGAACCCTCTCAAAGGGGTTGTCAAAGGTGACAAGAGGGTTAAATCCAACTCCGTCGCTCGTAAACAATCAGCAATGATGATGTCTGACGAAGCGCACTATCCACCAACACTCTCTCCACAGTACAATACCCAATATCGATTGTGATGACTAACGGGTCATCATGTGGGAACTGGACATGCTCAAGATTGGAATCGTCAAAGACTATACGAGGACTGGGCGTCATTATCATAACGTCTCGTCCTTCAACATACCGGGTCATTCCCGACACATGGATGTACCACTTTCATACATTACGGCTATCCCCAGTCATGGGACCCCCCGCAATCGTATGAATCACCCTCTTTAGCTGCTGATCAGCTTCTTGCCCCAACGCCTCTGCAATTTCAGCATTGTTTGGTGGTTCTTGCACTATCCTCGGCTCAATTCGCCTTCCCAGACGTCTTTCTATTGACCTTGAATGAGTCGAACCTCGTGCTTCCCATCGTGCCTACGCTCTCCGGGTCTATAATTCCCAATCTCTTCTGGGTGATACCCAAGCCTAGGACTACGACCCTTGCATCGTTTTGCACAAGGTTACGAAGGTACCCTTGCCGTATGAGCCTCTCCATTTCATTCATTAGATTCCAACAATCTTCTGTCTCATGCCCTCTTTCTCTATGAAAATGACAATATTTTCCCGAATTCCATTGATTAGGAGAAGGCCTCGTACATTTGGGCCACTGCAATACATTTGCATCAATGGTCATTAATGCATCTGCCGTAGACACCTTCAGAGGTGCATAATTGGTGTACCTTCCTCTTCGCCCACCATCGTATACCTCGTTCCCCCTTCTTCGTACATCTTGAGTCCCTTCTTGCCTACTTTGCAGTCTATTCCTTTCCTTCGAACGAGTCTCTAACCCTCCTTTCATGGCATCTATCTCCTCTTCTGTGATATATTCCTCTGTGATTTCCATAAGTTGTGTCATAGATTTTGGCATCTTTCTCGCCAATGCTCTGCTTAACGACCCTATTTTCAAATGTCGATGCAAGATCAGATACGCTTGGGCTTCGTCATTGAATCTCGTTATGAAGTCCCACAAACTCTCGTTTTCTCCCTGTTTAATTTGAAAGAGGTAAGTTGCAGAGCGCTGAGACTTTGACTTACTTGCATATTAGAACGTGAACTTCCGACACAATTGGTCAAACGACACAATAGTCCCTGCTGGGAGGTTCATAAACCACTCTTGGGCTCGCTCAGTCAAGGTGGTTATGAATATACGGCTATTGATCGCCTCAGACTGTCTATGGAGCTGCATGATGTTACCAAAGGCTACGATATGATTCCTTTGGATCTGTACTACTGTCGTACTTTGGCAAGTCAGGTATCTTAAACCCGGCAGGAAGCATCTCCGCCAAGATCGTATGACCGAACGCTGAACCACTTCATAGCACATGGGGTCTACCACCCTTCGCTCGATCCCACTCTTATTCTGTTTAAGTAACCGAACCTGCTCCTCTAGAGCTATTATTTGCTCTTCCTCTTGCATGGCGTCATATGGTAACTCAGTCACAGGATCATGAAATAAATTAACGTTTCTAACCTGGGATGTCTACTTCTCGTTCTCTTTTCCTTTTCCACGATCCGCTTGGGCATCGCTTGACACTTCTTTCACAAGAGTCACGTGCTGCATTACCTTTTTACTCAAAGTAGACATCACTTTCTTTACCACTTTGGGCGTAACCTGATTATCTGATGGCCCCGGGACGGCTTGTGCTAGCTCATCGGTTACCTATGTATCAATTTCCTCTGACAAAGTAGGTGATTGTTCTCTTACTTCTCCCTTCTTGTTTCTTACACTGTCGTCTGCCATATTTACTAAGCAACCTCAGAGATTCAAATGGAGAACTTCTTATAGTTCCCACAGACGGCGCCAAATGATACGACCAAGATTGTACCTTATGATATCACTTGTAGCTCCAAGCATTGATATCGAACCTCTAAGCTGCACCAAATACGCAAACACTTTGTAAAGGACTAGCCGAAATTGTTCCGGAGTTAGACCCTCCACTGAATTACGTCAGACCAGATCTATAAGAAAACAATTATAGTAAGTGTATCTTTGTTACCTTTCCGTAATGGGCGAGCTTGTATTTATATTGACTAATGTTCTCATCTTGAGCGTACACATGTCGGTCATCCCGGATTTTCTCCAAACTTGTATTGTACTGATAATGGGCCAACCTTTACCATTTTATCCTTTAAATCATTGGCCCAATTGCCTGTTTATTTGAAATACAACTGGAGGCCCTTATCAAGGCCCAACAATATTTATTAACCGGGCCCTGGACTAAATTCCCCATATCAGAGTCCCATTGGTTTTGACACTTTTTTATAGTTGAGTACAACAATTATAATTTTAGGATAATTTTCATCTAAGTTTTATTAATAAAAATCTTACTTTCGTCGCAAGTATAAGTTAAACTTTGGACATTCTTCCTAAACTAATTTCTTCTTCCATTTTTGCCGTAAGAATAGGAGCGATTGAGAAAAAAATGTTAAAAAAATGAACAAGGACAAATTCAATATAATAAACTATATATATATATATATATATATATATATATATTGAAGATATGCTTATGAATATTAAAATTAAAAAAAAAAATATTATTATAT
>JBBMKE010423583.1:0-21805 GCA_037834125.1 Lippia alba | reverse complement strand
AAGGTAGAAGCGTAGAATTACCATGGAGAGAGATGCAGAGAGAGAGAGAGAGAGTATGAATGGAGGGAGATGTTTGGGGCGGGAAGTATATGTAGCCGTGGGATCCGCTTAGATGAAACGCGATAGTTACGGACCGTCCGATCGGGTTGGCTTGAATTTGCCGCCTGATTTCTGGCCCTTGGATTTCATTTTTATTTTATTTTCTTTTTTGTTTTTGAGGCCGCACCTTTCACTATCGACGACGATGACTGAATTTTATATGTTGTGATTCTATAAGGTTGATTCATTTCACCAAAATATCCCCTTTTATGAAATTAATATTTATTAGTAATTTTGTGCACACTCGTGCTAATTGCAACAAAATAATAATAATTATTTAAATTTATTAAATTAAATCTTCATAATAATATATATTTAATAATTATTAATTTTTTTTCTAATATAACTATTGAGTTATAAAAAAAAGTGATAATATTATATTAATAAAAATAATAATTAAAATATAAATTACAAAATATGAGGATTTATAAGGATAGGGTCAGCGGATCGGATCAGGACACGTGGCATTATCTGGAGCTGTGACATGTGAAAAGCACGCGCCAACACACAACTGCATGTGGAGGCACGTGCCTTGCGCCGTCGAACATGTGGCGGTACGAGGTACTGCCTGGTGTCGTTGGTCCGAAAGGTAGCTGTTTACACGGGGCAGTCCATTGAAACCTAAAATGACCATTTTGTCCATAAATTTTGGCCTATAAATAGGTTGATTCTTTGTCGCATTTCATTCATTAGTTTTTCAACTTTCCTTTTCAGGTCGTACAAGTTTCACTTCTTATTTTGTATTAATCCTTTAATTAAGGATTAATTATTATATAATTAGATGGTTATACCATTAATATATAAATTACTTAATTATTAAAAAATTACGGAATTTTCTAGTTAAAAAAAGAGTTTTTCTAAAAATTATTTTTTTAAAATATTTACAAAAATACTTGCAGAGCCCACACTTCAAAAGTCAAATCGAAAATATTGCAGAGAGGTTATGCCGATGTTGCAAAATACTAGAAAAGGTCAAAGTTCCTAGCGGATAGGCTTGGTATACAGTAAATGAAGGTCAAAGTATATTTGAACGTGATTTAGTTACCTAATACCAAAAAAAAAAAGTTATCTGTGAGTTCAATGTCGAGAGCATAGCCCCAATGTCTAAATGTTTATGTCTACAAACTTTTTTAATAAAATAAAATGTATACGGAGTCCTAAAAATTATAGTAAAAATAGAGAATATTTAAAAAAAACTTGGAAAATAACAATAATAACAAAACATTTGAGTATTTGTTGAGAAAAATTGAGAATCACAATTTATTTTTATCGAATTACTAATTTATTCTTATAAGTTTTCAAATTATTTGTGTCTTAATAAAATCTTAGATATTATATTAATATAATATGAATTCTTTATTTTTATGTAATACTATATATAAATAATAATATATATTATTTTACACTTTTATATTTGATTCAATATATTTGGAAATGATCACAACATATATACATAAACTATTTAGTATTCATATCATAATTATCAATAATAACACATTTCATAACACATATGTAACTTGATTCATGAATGTTTAAATTAGATTGTATTACTAGATTTACATTAGTTATAGTCAAAATACGAAAAGGAATAATCTTAGAAATAGTTTACTTGGACTCATTGCTATCCAGTGTGTTATGGTTATTGGCAGAGTGATAACTGATAATGATGTATTTACCCAACCTTTACTTGGATTTTTTAGGGTGTTGGGTATTTACCCAACCTACCGTGTACTTGGGATTTCAAAACCTATTGGTGATGAGATAAAATACCATTTTTGCCCCTCTTCCACTTTAATAACAATCATAATTCTTATGCGAAGATGGAGCAGGAACAGCCTGGCTCCCGAGCCGAGCCAACCCGAACCTATGTCGTCCGAGCCAAGCCTGGACCTTAAAATCAAGGCTCGCTGGCTCGCGAACCAGGTTCGAAATCCTAAATTTTAGTGCGAGCCCGAGCCGAACCTTTAAAAAAAGGCCAAGGCTCGATTCGGCTCGGTTCGTTGCCATCCCTATGCAAAGAAGTGCCTTTCCATTGAGTTTTTAATTTTTATATACGTATCTTGGAATATTATAATTTTGTCCCTTTAAATTAAAATTTTTATTTTTAATATTTTTTTCCTCTTATATTAAATCCTCTTATAACAATCAGCAGAGATACATAGTTATTGACTTTTTTTTTTTAGTGGATCAGTAGTTGTTGGCTTAAATTCACATATTCTCAGCAAAACGTCAATTAAGTAGAGAAAATTATTATTATTATTATTATTATTATTATTATTATTATTATTATTATTATTATTATTATTATTATTATTATTATTATACCCAAGATAGTCTTGATTAAATAAAAGCCAAAGGTTTGACTTCTCCAGAGCACAGCTAGCCAAATAGGAAAATCTTTCTTTAAATAAGTTTGGTCTGACTCTGATCTGGTGTAGTATGTAGCAAAACCACACACAAACAAAAGTCGGCTGAGGGAGAAGATCGGAGGACGACATGGCGGAGTCATTTCCGATGAACGGTGGCGATGGCACCGACAGCTACTCCAAAAATTCCCATCTTCAGGTAATTCGAAAGAAGGGATAATTAGGAACGGGGAGGAAAATAATACGAGTTTTTTCCAGTTGAGAAATTATGAATTATCATGGTCCATTATCTCCTTCTCTAAATTTAGCGTACAATTTTACTAGTTTACTCATAATATGCGGAAACTCAGGGCATATGTATGTAATAAAGAATCAAAGGAAAAAGATTAATGCAAAAACTAAAATTTTTAGGGAGTTTGATTTAAGTATTTGAGTTTTGTAACTACTAACATTGCAGATCAAAATCCGGGTCTGAAAAAAAAGAGAAAGCGATGAGTGGGCGGTGAATTGGGGCTGGTTTGGGATGGGCGGCGACGCCGGGAATATATATATGGAGCTGATTATCTCCAATGCCCTGACGATTTCCCGCCGCTCTCATAGCCTTCTTTTTTTAGATCGGGATTAGGATCAGAGCTTGTGTATATGTGCGTGCGTGCGTGTGTGTGGAGAAGGTGAGGAGATAATGTGGTGGCGATGCTTGCCGCCTGCTGCAATCCATGGCGTGTGGGAGGGTGTGTGTCTAGCTATAATATTATAATCAATACAAGTTATAATTAATGTATATTGTTAGAAATTATGGACTACATTGTATTGATTGTATTGTAACAATGAACCGAGAATACAAGTTAAATAACAAGAAATAAACCCTAACTACTCTCCTAAATTTAGGCTAACAATAAGCCACAAATCAAGGAAAAATATTATGGAAAATATTTTGTGAATATTGACCAATCTTTCCAACACTCCCCCTCAAGTTGAATTATCGGGTCTCCGATATACAACTTGCTCAAGGCTTCGCCGGATATCTTCTCTGTAAGTTCTCCAGCATTGTTGTAGACGGTTCTTCAAGTTTTCGGCGACCCGGTCCTCACGAATCTTGGTGCGAACGGATCTGTTTTCTTTCTTTTGTGTGATTTTTTTTTCACACTTGGGTTTGGTTTGGTAGATAGTTTATGCTCGTATCAAGGAGCCACTTTTTTTAATTTGTTGACAGTTTATACTCGTATCAGAGAGTTTTAATTTGTTTTATTGATAGTTTATACTCATATATAAGGAGTTCTTTTTTGATTTGTTTTGTAGATAGTTTATACTCATATCAATGAGTTTTCATTTGTTTTCGGGCTCCTGTGCCCTTTTTTTCTTGGCAGCGTCTTCATTACTCCATAGCCTAGTAATACCCCCAATCCCCCTACCGGGGGTAGCAATTACACTCTTTCAAAGTTGCACCATTTAATTGGCACATGAACTTGAAAAATGAGTTGGCATTTTTACCACTCCACACACTAATCTCGGTCCACCCAAATCCATCATCTGCTTAATAATCTTTTAACAAGAAATTTGGGCCATCAAACAGTACCAAAAAGATCTTAACTCGTAGCCCCATGTTATTTGCTTTGGTGGACCAAGACCACCTGCAGGTGAATAAATTCTCCACTGTTCCACCATTAGAGGATGCAAGATCTTCCAGCTTTATTGCCTTTGTTCTCTTTTTTTATTTTAGATTTTCCAAGACTGAAGAGATTGACTCAATTGAGGCAACAAATTAGGAATTTGATTCCCCTGAAATCAGCCAATGAGATATACGCGCTGCAGAGTACACATTTTTTTCTCATCAATTTTTGCCTTTTTTTTCTGATTTCTACAGAACTTCATCACTTTTCTGATGGGTTCGTTTCTTGGCTGCAGCTAGCGTCGCCTTGGATTTCGGCGAAACACAATTTCCATCGACGACCATCTTCCCTACTCCGGCAACTGCCACCGTTCTCCAATTCCTTCTCGGCTTTCTCTCACCACCGGCGAGCTTCCACGGCCGACCACCATTTGTACTCAGATCTATTCTTCCCCAATATCGCTTTCGTCTCCTCCGGCTCAATCTCGCCGAGATCCACTCCTATAGCTTCAAGCAGTGGCCATCTCTGCACCAGCCGCCATCGTCTCTCCCTGTTCGAACACCACACTCCGGCCTCCGCTTTAAATCGGCCATCTTGCTGCTTCTTTCCTTTACCAGATCTGAAGAGGGGCAAATCCCGCCGGAGCTCTTCTGACCAGATGCCGACATCCTCAGGTTTCAGACTTTTCGCCGAATTTGACCGATTGCTTTCACCACCATCGCACCATCTTCGGAGTCTGCCTTTTTATCACCAGTGACCATTACCACCATCGCAGCTTTCGCCACCTCTCCCCCTGCCGAAACAATGCACTAGGTTTGGGATTTCCAGCTTCTGGGTTCGAGATTTTTGGCGACTTTGAGGTTAGATCTGGGCTTCTCCGTCCCACTCTTGAGAGGCTAGATCTGGATTGTTGGGTATTAGGTTGGTGAGATGGACGATGGTGAGTTTCCGAATTCTACGTGAGTTTCACCGATTGGGGTTGGGAATTTGAAACGTAGGCTTTGTTGTTGTTGAATTTGGTGTTTGTTGATTTTTGATAATGCTGGCTAATTTAATGGCTAAGGAATCGATGGGTTGTTCCGATTCCTTGCCCGTGTTGGTTTGATTGCTTCTGTGTTCTGTCATGGCCGGGAAAGGTCTGAAAAAGTGATGAGTAAGGTTTCAGATCCATAGATCGTCACCCGCTCTGATACCATGTTAGAAATTATCGGCTACATTGTATTGATTGTGTTCTCCAATGTACTTAGAATACAAGTTAAATAGCAAGAAATAAACCCTAACTACTCTCCTAAAATTAGGCTAACAATACGCTACTAATCAATGAAATATATTTTCTGAATATTAACCAATCTTTCCAACACGTAGTTGTGTTGGAACTAGTGCACTGGATCACTATTAGCCCTTGCTTCTCCGGATAGTCACGTACACTTCGTCCCAGGGCCCCCATAATTCAATGTGATCACTGATCTTGCCAAAACATTAGGTAGGGTATATAAAAAGAAAAAGGATTTTACGTTTAAATCATTGACTCTTTGAAAAGACTCTGTCTCTGTCTCTGTCTCTCTCTCTCTCTCTCTATATATATATATATATATAATACCTTTGGCTAAAAACATACACATTGGGATATATCGGGTCAATTTTAACTAATAGAAGAGAAACCCACCTGTTATACCTTACCGAACAATACCAAGAAGGAAGTAAGACTTGAAAATTTCTTATAAACCTGGCAAGTCTCCGCCCTGGAGAAAACTGTACAAAAGACAATGCGGTGCATTCGTGAGACTCAAGACTCCAAACGAACCATATATGACGCACGACAGTGCATTAACGTGATATGACATGCATAAGAATAACAATGTGTATGTCATGGAGATGTTCATGTGCACAATTTCTTTTTTTTGTTGTTTTGATCTCTCAAAGTTTTTTCTCACCCAATTGAGTGAAGGACTAATCTCCCGAGGTAGCTGAAGGCGCTTATTGCGGGGACCTCTCCCAATATAGTCTTTTACATCCACAAGGTTCGAACCCGAGACCTTGCTTAAGTGAACTCACGCCTCTATCCATAATTAATGCCACTTAGACACATAAACGATTCAATCATTCATTACACGAATAAATAATGTTCGTTCATTACCATTCTTTCATTCAATATCAATCCTTCATTCAACATTCAATTCATAATACGTTATAATACATATTAACAATGCATAGGAATCAATTTAGGGTGAAGAAAATCCATTAAATATATAAAGAAGGCAATAATTGCAAACAAGGTAATGTTGTAACACTTAAACCTTCAGGTCTTCATTTCACGTTTACACATTGAATTCACAACATAAAATTTATAAGCATAGAAAAATACATCATTTATTATCAATTAATCAAATATAAATATCAGGTCCATCAGAGCACATATGAGGGTGTTGTAGCCGTGATATAGTTGCACCGAAAACAATCGCGCAGAACTTGAAACAACCTCCAAAATGAGTCCCGGTCGTGACCCCAACAAGCATAAAAGTGGTCGTGGCCGCGACCACTACCCTCAGCAACATTAAAAGTGGAAACATGTTCCAAAATTGATCACAACCGAGATCAAAAAACACATTAATGAGGTTGCGGCCGTGACGGCACGAAATAAACACTTCCAGCCCTTGTTTCTTCTCTCTTTTCACCCAACAACAGCAGGACAATGTAGCAACAACCTCCAGCAACAAAAACAACAGTAAAAGTAGCACAAAAATGCAACGAGGAGGCATCACAAACTCATGCAACATGAACAAGAAAAAGGGATTACATTCATGCTTCATTTTATTCCATTTTGATTTATGTTTTTCAAGCTTCAAAAATGGTGATTCTTCATATATTCAAGGAAATCAGGACATATAATCAAGTCATGGAAGCTCAAATGGTCACATATTAAGCATCAAATAACATGAAAATCAAAGCTAAGGCATGGATTTATATTTTTGCTTTTAACCTAACTATTCATCATGCAATCCATAACTCATTCATTTCTTCATGAAAATCAGCCAATGAGCGCTTAAAAGAAAGAGGAGAAGATGGAGAACACATTTAAAAATTCAATAAAAGGTTCATTCAAATAATTTATAAATTCAAAGATTATTAATTAATATAAAATTAAAGCATATAATTGCATAAATAAATAATTTACAAGCAACTAACACACACCTATGACGTCATACCTGTATGAACGAAAAGTCGGGGCGTCACAACCTCTCAGGTCCACTGCCTCAAGTTCACGATCACAATTCAAGGTTAGGGCAATCGAATCATCCTCAAAAAGCATCAAAATCTCCATAGCTGCCTCATGACGCTCGTTGTTTAATTACGACCCTTATCTCACCGAACACCTAAACACCCGTTAATCTAAGCTACCACCAGCGGTAAGCTAAACAAGTAGCAAGCAACGACGAAAGAACCTCGTCTCTCAAACAACAAGGCAAGGGAGTCTTCAATACTCTCAAGCAACACAACACAAAATAGAAACACAAGCAGGAAAAAGCAAAGAAAGAATGTAAAAGAGTCCAACGTACCAAATAGAGTTACATCTAAGAGCAACACTAGGAAAGAGGTATCAAATAATCAATTACAACAATTTATAATCACATAAGTCACACAAGAGCAGTAACATAATAGATGACCAAAGCACATAACACCAAGATTATTTAAATTAAAATTACATCTATGCATATGCCATGAATGTTTGAGGTACCGCTCATCGTAGTAGAGAAAATTGAAGCTATAACTTTATGGCCAAAAAGTGTGATTAGAATCCAAAAGTTGTCCCGATTCTTGGTTTGTTTTTAATATCTTTAGTGTACCCGTGTGAGGAGATAATAAACTCTCTATTCCTATCATTGGTTCCCTTCTGACTCTTTCCTCTTCTTACCATCTCCTATGGAATTCGAATGTTTTTTCTATATTTTTCGATACCTGAATCTGCTAAGCTCGAGGATAACTACTTCCAAGAGCCTTAAAGTTCGATTCCCATCTCACGATTGTTATCACCACGGTTCCCTTCTCTATGAATTCTTCCCGAATCAAGTCAAGATCATCAGTTCCCGAAGTTAGATCAACCTTCTCGCGGATCCTTTCCTATCTCTTATTCGAGTTATCGCTTCATTCTATTCAAGCCTGTAGGCACTCACTAGGTTCCGACACATTAAATTCCCTAATTTAAATATAAAACATTCTTGATAATTCTTGATGCTTAATTTAAGTCCTCCAATAATCCTCCCCCTTCCAATTTTCGTAAAAAATGAGCAATCCAGGTTAGGGATGGCGTTCGATGTATTGCTCACATTCACTTAATACGATTAATTGGAATAACCTCCCAAATCTTTTGCTTTCCCTAACTTTCTTCTAATTCTGTTGAAATACGAAACCAAAGATGCGCTAAATGCTCTTTAGCCTCCGGTTTGGTCCCATTCCCCAAATAAAATTCGAAACCACAACAAATAAGTCCGAAAACATGAAACGAGCACATATACATATTCATAACACGTAAATCTCCAACATACAAAGTTTCCATGAAAATTAGAATTCAAATCAGATAAGAACGATACGCATTTCATAACCATGGAAACATAACATTCAAGAATTCAATAAAAGGCTCATTCAAATAATTCATAAATTCAAATATTATCAATTAATATAAGAATAAAACATATAATTACATAAATAAATAATTTACAAGCAAATAAAACACACCTGCGACGTCATACCTGTATGAACAAAAAGTCAGGACGTCACATACACACACACACTAGGCTAGTGGAGCTAAGGCATAACGAAAACATGCACATCAGAGCAAGAAAAGCGGAAGCAAATATAAAGTCAAACATATAAACAGTTGGCGGGTTCATCTAGTAAAAATACCTAATCTCAAAAGTCACCATATGTCGTAAAGGAAAACCAGATCAACTATCCCAAGAAGCCTGTCCCGAGAACATACAAATAAAAATCCATACATTGATACATAATTCTTACATCGTAGTCAAATCATATACATAGGTATAAGTACCATATGCAAAATGAAATACTAACTTGAATTAGACGACTAGAGCAACTTGACCGACACACTTCTCCACCTAGCTCAAACTAAAACCTACAAACTAAAAAGTTAAAAGGAGAGGGTCAGTCCACCGACTGAGTGAAGAGGCTAACGCACACCCACACGTATATACATATATAGCAAAACACATATAAAAAGACTATGAACCCGGAGTAGGGTTTTGCATACTAAAACCAATTTTATAAACAAACTTATACATATCATACTCATAACAAATCATAGCATAAAGGAAAGATCCTATCCCATTTCATAATCATCATTACATAACGTATTCATATACCTGGCGAGTATGGGTCCCCAACCTTACTTTCAAGTCATATTATCATACTTAACATACATCATATAACTTATCCACCCACACATCCATGGTAGTCCCAGGAGCAAACCCTCACCACCTACTTTCATATGCATACGGGGTAGCTAGCCCACATTGTGTGTTCTTTTGCAACCACCGAAAGCTCAAAGCACTACGCCTCCTCAACCTCCCAAAGTCGCGCGTAAATACTTCAAATGGAGATCATGCACAGGCTTAACCTGATGGTCCGACACCATTTCGGGCGTCCTTACCCATGTCTCCGGGGCCCAACAATATTTAGAATATTTTTTATTAACATTCTTAACTCGCTACATAACTTGAACATAATTTAACGTACCTTATAGCCTAACTTACCTTGCAACATGGCATATGCTTTTAACATACCTCTCCATGTCATCCTAAACATAACGTATTGGGGAAGAATATAGCTTGCATGAAAGCATAAGGTTTGGACTATAGCCTTGTTGCAAAATGTTTTCAAGCTTACATACGCTTGTACATATAACTCAAAACCTTTAATCGTAAGACAAAGTCATGAACATATCGTGTAAACACATATCTTTACCATAGATATAAGAGACGTTTGGGTACTTTTCATTGTTCGGGTGCAGAATTCTGCAAAGCATAGGATTATTCCCTCTTCTCAATCAAAACGATGTCATTGCTGGAATCAGGTTTCTTGTTTCAGCTTCCAAAGCCATCTTCTTCTCGCACATGTGTCTGTAGTCTCCATTTCTTTTCTCCATGGCGACGTGTCCTCCACCGGCAGATGTCTCCTTCTTCCTTTCTCCATGGCGACTTGTATGTACATGTTAGGTTCCTTCTACATATTTTCTCTCAAGCTATAAGTTATCTCTGATAGCATTTTTCCAAGAAAAAGAAACTAACGTGGCTTCTCTACTGCAACTTTAAACCTAATTTCTACACGTAACCCTAATAGTACAAAATTCTTAATTAATTCTGTCAAAAATCTACAATATATATGTAGATCTTTGCTTTTCATATCGTCAGTGTTTTTTGGTGAAGTTTTTAGGTGAGTTGATAATTGATTTTCTCATTTTGTCATTTTTATCATATTTTTGGTTAATAATTTGGGTGTAATTTAGTGAGTTTCGACCTACCCATTTGATTTTTTAGTTTTTTATTGTAGTTGGTTGCATTTTGTGGTCAACTATGAGAAGTTTTCATAGCTATGCGACTGTAGAACTAAATTTATTGCTGCTTTAGACTTTGAATAAGATCGTTTTCTTATTTTTATATATGAAACAAGGTGGAAAAATATGCAATTGTTAGCTAAAGCCTTAGTAAATTAGTGTTTCCATGTTCAGAGGGTTAAAGTGTGACCAGTATGTGGTTAAAGTTTGCATTAACCTGAGTATAATTTTTTACCTTAAATTCATCTCACATGATCTTTAATTTTCTACATTCTTGAAAATATTATTTAATCTTTAATATGTGTGTTGTGTTTCAATGCTCAAGCTGATTCTGATGGTTGACGGGAGTGAATATGATGTATTCACTTTTGAACTATTCTACATTATTTCCCATTGCATGTACTGTGAGCCTTATTTGTTCAAGACTTGAATTTAATTATTGTAATGTCGTATGTTTCCGCTTTTGGATATTGTATTAACTGGACTTTGTTTCACCTCTGCAGTTATCGATGCACCAGTCTTACTATTGGACCTACAGAAGGTATGTGTCATGAGTCTATCTATGCATGCACTCAAATTTTTTATAAATACAAGAACAGATTCTTGTTTTTGTTTAATTAATTGATCACACACCTGTCTAATTTTCCATTGATGGCAACTAAAAAATACATCATGTGATGGTATTATTATCAATTTTTACATTAATTACTCTCATCTTCAACTGCTAGATGGTAGTTTCTTTAATCATAAAGGGCTTTTACTTCTGGTAAACAAGATTACATTACCTGCTATTTTTTTTAGAGTTATTTTAGCTATAGTATGATGTTTTATTGTGGTGTCATGACATTTTGTTAGTATTACATTCTAAAAAGTTTTGTTTCTTTTGTTGGTAGTCTATGGATTTTGATAATCATGTTGAAAGCAACATCTTCTGCTCCCGGACAATGAACAAAATTTTTTATTTTGCGAATTTTATTTTGAATTTAAATGTGGAGTTTGATGTTTTTAGTTGTAATTCAGAAAGTTTGTCCACCTACTATTTTATAGATAATAAGTTGAATGTTCTTTTGCCATAAAATTGTATGTTTTATCTTTTTTTTTTTTGTGCAGCATAAAGCAAAATGCATCGAACTCTTGTTCCTGATGCTGAAATTACACTAAATTCTTGAAATTGGACTGCTAAAGTTCTTGTGATACGAAAACACAACCCTCGACAATCACAATCAAACTCTACGAAGTATAAAAGATTCCTGTTCATTGACAAAGATGTAAGTACATCTTTTGTATACTTTAGTTGATCAGCTTTATCATTACTTTATAGTTATATTTCTCATCTCAATTATATTTGGTAGAAAACTCAAGTATAAGGCATCATATATAGTCCAGACATAAATTTGATGCAAAATGTGCTTCAAGTTCAAGAAACATATTTCATAACGAATGCTAAGGTTGTATTTATAAACCCAAACATACAATGGTGCCGCACATGTATCAATAGGTTATAAATAGAACCACGGCTATTCGTCATGTGACTTCACATGAATACCTCCCAAAAGAACTTGGAACTCCACAATTCACCTAGTTTGAGAGCATCCCACTTTCATTGAACACAAACACGTTGATAGGTATATCTCCAAAACTATTCCTTACACTTGTCTTAATTTTCAATTATTTAAATTTGAAATTAACAATTCCTTTGATCATAGATATTTTGGCAATCATCATTGATAAACTTGAACAAAGGACTACAAATAATGGCACATCAACTTTGCAAGAATTTGTCATCGTTAATGATGAGTAAGATCTCGTGAGTGTGTGTGTGTATATATATATATATATAATATCATAATTACTTCTCTAACTGAATTGTCACTAATTGTTTTCTTTTGCTATAATATTTTATCGGAGAAAAACCTAGGATGCTCAATTTATGGAATGAAGTGGTATTTAGTGAAGGGATAGCCATTATAAATACATCCGATAGAATGCCCATAATTGAAGCAATCGGGTTGAATGTATTTGATTTTCATGGTTAGTATATATTTTTTATTGTTTCGGCACAATACATTAGTGTATGTTTACTGAAAAAATAACTTATTGGCTAGGTGTATCACTTTCGACTGAAAGCTTTGCAAATATCATTGTTAATCCATCATATCCTGAATCTCATTCTCAAAGAGGCTGGTAACTTGTCACTTCCTCATATATATATATATATATATATATATATAAACTCCTTATTTGTAATATCTTCCAATTGCATATTTTTTCTAAGACTTTTGCTCTTAATTACAAATGGAAAAGCAAAAAATCATCCATTTCTGACTGAACTTGTACACAAAAAGAAATATTTAAAGCGTTCAATCCAACACTCAAAAATTCCTCATGATAACTTCTCATCCATCCAAATGTTGTAACTAATAATGTGGTAAGTTGTTTTACTTTTCTCAACTTACTTCTAGCATTTTAACACTTCATTTTTTTATTACATTACAAATCTATTATTAGAGTTAGATGAAAAAAATATTTACTATTCACTATATACATATACTCTTATATAACTTTAAATATTTATTTCATAATGTATGTACATATGATGACAAATTTTGTATAAAAGGCAAAGCAAAAATCATGGATGTGAAAAAAAAAATTTGGTATATGACTTGTGATACTAGTTTCAAAGGTACATCAACTCAGTATGGGTGGAAAATTACATGCAACTTTTGCTATGCAGAGACAATTGCTAAACCCAGGTTATTTTTATATTATTCTTGTTTATTTTATCCCTTTTTTCAACATAGTTTGCATTAACTATGATAGCTTATCGATTTAAGTAATAAAGCATTTCATTATATATATATATTTTTTTACGCACACACCCCAAGTGGTTACAGGGATTCGAACTTGGGTCTTTGCCTTCAGGAAAGAACCCTCAACCACTTGGCCAACCCCCGGTTGGCAAAGCATTTCATTATATTTGTTGACATAGTAGGCTGATATAAGATGTTTATTCAGTTTCCAAACATCATCCAGTTTAAGTCAATTGAAGATACATACTTTACTAATAAACTACTTTACTACAAATCATTTGAATTTTGACAGAGCCAAATTTACATTAACTCTTGCTGAAAACTTAACACAATTGGAAGTGATGGTATTTGGTGAGCTTGCAGAGAATCTCTTGGATCTAATTCCACTTGAATTGATGGAACTTGAACAACAGGTTTGTCTTTTCCTTTCTATTTATCTCCATGATATATTTATTATACATTAATCATACCTATTTATTGTTATAATGAATTTCCTCCTAAGTTCCTTTCATGCAGAACAAGATGATCAATAATAGTGTCTTTAATGCACAGTGAAATGAAAAGGAATTCATCATACAAATTAAGAAGATGACACAAACTCGTTATGGTATGGAATGTCGATATATTGTCTCTTCTTTGGTTGAAGTTGCACAACTATCAAAACGAAAAGAAGATGGTCAAGAAATCTCAAGTATGCATGATCTTCTTATTTGTTTACATATTTTAATTAACTTCAAACTTTTATATATCTATGTATTTATTTTATTTGTATTTTTCTAATTTCAGGTACTTTTGTTGGTCCTATTAATGATGTTGCTGAAACATCTAATAAAGTTCAAGTTCAATATTCAAACAATGATGCAGACCTCTCAGCCTAATCTATTTTCAAGTTCAAGATCTTTTCAAATATAAGCTATTTGCAAATATCTACTATCTATATCTACCTGTGTGGTTTTGTATGTTTTCTTGCCAGGAAACCTTATGACAGTTCTTTTTAGAAATATATTAGACTATTTTGGAAATGTATTAGACTATTTTTAAATACTTATCAACCTTTATTAATATTATAGTTATTTAAAATTTAAGTTCGCATTGGATTTCATGGCCTTTTTTGGTTGCTTAAGTGCTGATATGATGAACTGATTTTGCTTATGAATGATTGACAAATATAATTTTAGGTAAGAATTTATATGTTTATTTGTTAAGGACGGTAGAAAACTAAGGCAGGGATGACCAAGTTTTTGTATCCATTTATGGTATAAGCAACTGAATGGAAGTTTATTGACAATTTGTACGGCTCAATATGCTGTTGCATCTAACTTTATCTAATGTTATACCATGTCCAGACACTCTTCATATAGTTTCCTTTGTCAGGATGGTTCTTCCACCCATCCAACCAATAATTTTTGTCATCAAGGTAAATTTGTTACAAAATTTTTTCTAATACCTTCTCATGTGAGATTTGTAGACTTCCCGTTGCTCTGTAGCTCCAGACATCAAAAAACTCTTTGTCGCTTTTATTTTATTTTGTATGGTTCCTCTTATACACTTGCATTATTCGAATAGCCTTTACCATGATGATCCTGCATACCATTGGAAAACCAACACCATTATATTGATTATAGATCATGTAACGCCGAAAGCGAGGCGCCACATCCCCCGCACCGAGACCCGACCCGCATATGAAATGGACAATCCATACATGACTCAAATCACGGCAAATGGGACCTCAACACACTCGCTATGCTAGGCGGGCTAACCCTTGAACCAAGTATTAACCAAGAACTACAATAAATCAGAGCAATGCAACGAAAAGCGGAAGCATTACCATAAATCATGTACAATGAGCTACGAGCTCCAAAAATTCATAATTACATCTAAGCATGGCCTTCACAGCCTCAAGGTATATAAAAGCGTTCAAATACAATAAGCATTATAATATGAGTGTGTGCAATATAAAACCAACATGTTAGACCCAAATGCAAGACTCCCTAGACTTGTATTCACGCCTAGCACGAATCGAACCTACACAAAAGACTGAAACAATACAGGGTTCAATCCAAAAGGGATTGGTGGGTATAAAACAAGGCATAATATATAAATATTGCGGTATTGAAACACATTCATGCAAGTTATAATCCCATTTGAAGTTTTAAAATAATTTCCCAAGTGGGCAAGGAAAGAAAGCAACAATGAGATTATAACAATCATATTCGATTATTCATTAGCTCATTCAGGGACCGGCGAGTGGGCGTGTACAATCTCCAACCTTCTCCTCATGTGTAATCATTATTCATTTATACATGCGTTATCATGCAATCATTCTTGTGTACACATTCACACAAATTCATTATCATTCGTTCACATACTCCTTTTTTCCCCGGGTGATGGACGGGTTTGCAAGACCCGGCCATCCATTCATTGTGGCTAGTGGGGTACATGAATCACCAAAAGCCCGATTAACCTTTCCTCATCAAAACTACTAATGTGGTCGGTTTCATCGTAATTGGTTGGAACTAGTATAAGGGATCACCGTCGGCCCTTGCTTTCCCAAATATCCATTCACACTAAGTCCCGGTGCCCGTGTACATTCATGCTCTCGCCAAAACTTTTGGTGGGATATCAAGTAGAAAGGGCTTTACGTTAGAAATCATTTACTCAATGAAAGACTCAATATATAAATATATAATTTTGGCTCAAAACTTTGCACATAAGGGATATATCGGGTCATAATAGCTATTAGAATAGAAACCCACCTTACACAAGACAAAAAGGATAACAAGAAGCTCGAAGATCGCCCACCCCCCTGACTGGACCGGTATCTGTGCAAAAGAAGTGAAGTGAAACTCATGAGGACCACTTATGACGTACAAAAACGTCATGCATATGATATGAGATGCATATGAGATCAAATAAGGTCATAGAGAGGCAATCATGTATCAAATCGATCATTTACATTCATTCGAGGTCATATCTTGCACATATCAATCCCAATTCCGCACACGAACTCCATAACACGTATATGAAATATGATTCATAAAAAATTCAAGCATAATAACTCATATCATAGCAATACACACTCATAAACATCTATACAACATATTGGGACCATGTTAGGGGCGGGAAAACCTCAAACAAGCGAAGTGAAACGAGAAAACAAAACACGAAAAATGGCCAGAGCTACTACAAAGGATCAACGACCATTGATATTTCCTTAACAATTTCCCATGGCCATTGATTCAATGCAGTAAGCAGGGGTGGTACTGCATTGCATCAACGGCTGTGGATTTTCTAAGAGGAAAATCCAACAGTCGTTGGAAACCCCCAGGTGCGAAAATCTTGGCCAAAATAGGGGTTAACACCTTAAAACCAAATCCCACACTTTGGCAACTCAATCAAGCATGATCCAACACCAAAATACCAATAAATCAAGTCCCATCCATGCAAAGAAACAAGTTCAAACAAGAGCTAAGGCAAGAGATGACATATATGATCACAACTCCAAATTTCATTCAAAATTCATTAATGGCAACTCATTAGTACTTCAACTACCAAGCTATATACCACTATAAAAGTATAAATGAAGCTCAATGGATCACATTCCACAAAAGAAACTCAAGAGAAACCAAGGCATATGCATGATCACCAATTTTGGGTTCAAAGCCTCATATAAGTCCATATATTCAAAACCATAACAAACCTTGATCAATCCATGCATACAATAGCTTAAATGAAAGAGGGAGGGATGCCATACAACAATCTATACTCACATATGAAAGAAATCAAGAGATGGAAGTGCTTGATCAATGGAAGAGATGATGAATAATGTAATTTTCCCTTTCTCTTCTTGGTTCACGATTTGGTTGGTTCTTTGGGAAGGTTTGGAGTCTTCAAATTAAAATGAAATGTGTTATGTCTGATAGAGGGGTTAGTGAGGGGCATTTAGGCTCAAACCATATGTAATTTGGTTAAGTATGGCGGGTGTTATGGTCATTTTAGTGAGGAGGGGTCATTTAGGCGCGAGTTGGTTTTCCGTGTTCCAAATGAGTTCCAAATTAAAATCCGAGCACACATACATGTTCCTAACACATAAAAGTAACACATATTCAAATTTTATGAAATTCCAAATTAAACTCAAATAGAAATGGCAATCGAACACGTTGATCATGCCCAATTACGTTCAAGCATTCAAACTCAAATTCATTCAAATAACTCAAAATTCATAAGAAAATTAAAATACTTCAAAGTAAATAAGGAAATATGTAAATAAATATAAATTTAAATATGCACATAATATCACATATTCTATACCTGTACGGATGAAAATCCGGGGCGTTACGGATCATGTTGAAAGTTTATTTATATTTGATGAAATTCTAGATATTGAGAGGATATACTTTTACTCTGCATTTATAAGTTAATATAAATAACCTATGTAGCACCCCGCACGTGAGGCACCACATCCCCCGCACTATGGCCCGGCACGAATGACGAAACAGAGAATCCGCACACGCACCAAACCATAGAGAACGGGAGACCAAACAAAACTTTGTAAACTAGGCGGAACTTAGACCCGGTCAAATTAAAACCAAATACAAACGAGTGCAAAAGCGGAAGTATTAACTCCATACCATGCATTGGCCACGGGCCTGCATAAATTAAACATACAGCTACAAGCATACTTGGGTGCCTCAGGCCTCTTTTAAACTCATAAATAAATCCCGGCAAGGGTAATTCATAACCAGAAATACATAAGTGTGCAGTACATAACTTACATAAGGATTCAATTTCAAATAATATAAAAGTGAATGCATAGACTCTCTAAAACAAACCGACCACCCAAAGACTCGAAAAGACTCCGCCTAACTCCAAACTCCAAGAGAAACCTACAAACTAAAAGATTGGGGAGGGCGAGGGTCAATCATCCACTTGACTGAGTGAGGGGCTACCCACACAGGCTACATATTTATGGAGCAAAGCATATTACAAACACATGCATGGTTCATGAACTCGGGCATAGTTTTTGCATACCAAACTTTAGCCCGTGATATATATATATATATAGGGATTTAAACTTAAACAAAGCTTAATGGGTGCATAAACTCAAAATCATAAGAAATATATTAAATTTTACCGAAACATATCAATTCGTATTGATTCCTAAGGATTCAAATCATATTAAATCATTCGTATTCAAAAGATTCATATTTTATCTTATTTAGAAATCTATCCCCGTTTCATAACCCTTAACGATTCATACATACGTACACACATGCATAACTCTGCGGGTAAGAGTAACAAATCCCATCCTGGGCTCCTCAAAAGGAAACATACAAATCATACGGATTCATATAGACACATAGATTCATACATAAGCCTTCTTCTCCGGTGATGGAAGGGTTGCGCGACCCTAACCATCCATACAGTCGAGGGGAGCGCGTACACTCGACCCTCAGGGTCCCATTACTCAACCAAACCCCCTGTGAGCTCAAGGTCAACCCTTTACATAAACATATGGAAGCTTGGGCTTGGAGCTCTTCTTTTCCCTTTTTCTTTCCTTAGTTGCATGTGGGAGGGATGAAATGAGGGAGAGAGAGGCTGCAATTTGAGTAAAAAGGGAGAAAAGTTCACAAGGCATGGGGGTATAGGTCCCACCTAGGGTATTAAGTGCGTATTGTGTATGCGGGCGAAAATCAAAAATTGGGAGGTCATAACGAAGTCAAAAAATTATGGGCCTAGGCTCATTGAGTCCAATTCATTGAATCGAACTCAACAAAGGTGTCGAAACTCGAATTCGAGTTACCTACCTCAAGATACGGCCTAGGGACTCAAAAGGCCATAATTACCGAATGACCCCAAAACATACAAAAGTGATCATTTGAGTCCATACTAATTATGCAAAAGTCCCAAAACAAATTATAAAGCATTCAAACAAGTCCAAGAATCATATAAGTCACGTATGGCATTCTCGGGAAATCAAATTCACAAAATACATATTACGCGATTAACATATATTTCAAATAGTCATGTAAGTTCAAATTGTTCAAGTTATTGGAATAAGAAGAGAGTAAATAATTGTAAATCATATAAGGGCATTAATTAATACAAGAATTCAAGTAAATTATGAAATTAAACTCACACGTGCCGCGTACCTGTATGGGTGAGCGAGCGGGGTGTCACAACCTATTTCTTTGCAAGTTAGTGTATGATAAACTACATATGTAATTTAAAACATATAATTCTTGACATACAAATATACAACATAATATTATAATTAGTTATGTAACAATTATTGATATTAAAGGGCATAGGTTACCGCACATTGCGCGGTTACCTAAACTAGTCTATTATAAAATATAATAGTATACTCGCATGCAGGCTTGAAAACAAGCACATAAGGTTGTACGTCACATTAACTAAATGAAAACAAACCTAAACATTGCCTTTTACCAAAAGTACTCGAGGTCGAGTTTGGAAAATCGAGAAAAGGGCTAAATGGTGGATCCAACACCTTCCAAACCACACTCCACGACATACAACATAAATTTATGACTTAGACTCAATCTTGAATAATCTAGATGTACAGCGATGCATAAGAATGAAAAGAATGCACGAGTGAGGCCATAAGGTAGCACTTACACGCATCCACACGAAAATCACGTTAACACCCAGTAAAACATATCATAAAATTCACAATCACACCTGAACATATCATACAATGAGAAATTAACATCTTACATACAAATTTGTGAGAAATAGAGATCAATTAATCACATAAGGAATGCGTCGAATACAACGAGATGGCATATAGGAGCATTTAGGGCATTTCAAGTTTGTAGCTCATATAAAACGTATCAAATCACACCATAAATTTAATACATGAATCATAACACATAATATAATATGTTAACCATAGATAGGAGTCATAATCGGGTTGGAGAAATATGAAAAAAAAAACAGAAGAGAAGCTAAGAAGGAGTTTCGAGCAAAATTAAGCAAAAGCTGACAGATTATCAAAATACGCAAGCTATAAAAGAATGAGAATATCTAAAGTTTGAGAATTCTAAATTTAGTTTTGTTTGTTTTATATTAAAGTAGACAAATAGGTCCTTTCAAAGGTATATGGCTCGAGTCGTGGTTTAAAGTGATCCAAATGGTATAGATGTGAAGTTGAACAAAAGTAGAATTTCGGTGAAACGACGAAACAACTTCCAAACAGTTATAGCTAACTAGTACGAATTTTAAGGTGATTCCCATTGGAGAATATTCTAAACTCAAAGATATTTCTACATTTAAAATATCAGGCAAAACGAAGGACAAACGAAGTCTGCACGGCCACGTGAAATTGGACTGGAAAGGTGCACGGCCGCACGGGAGAAAGATTCCCAAAAATTCAAAGTGTTATGCACGGCCTCGCGAGTTTAATGAACAAAATGTGCACGGCCATGCTGTTGGAAAGAGTTCAGAAACGCAACAGAAAATTAAATTTTTTTCCAAAAGTAACATCATTGACTTGCAATTCTCATACTGTATCGAGGGAGTTAAGAAACTCACGTAGGTAGTAGCTTTCTTGTGATGCCAATACCGCCTATTGGACACCCTTCGTGAGGAAAGTCCCTCAAACGGCCTTCGATAGATCCTAAAGTACTGATCCTCTAAAGCGTATTCACACTAGTCGCAGAACACGATCAATCTAGGGAGAATGTTAGTTCTGTAGCTTGTGTTTTGGCTAGGATATTTTGCTTTGAAAACTTTTCTTTTGTTTTTCTCAAAAACTTAACGCTTCATGAACGTTGGTCTAAAGAATGAAAAAGCCCCAATCCCCTTATTTATACCAAGTGGTTCGAACCCCTTAGGGTTTCCAAGAACCAATGGGATTAGTTTTCTTGCTCAATAATTAACTCATTTAATTAATTATTTAATTAAAAAAATAAGTCTTCAACTTATTCTCCAAGTCTTGCAAGAAACAACTTTCTCTCTCCTACAATAGGAAGTTTGACTTTTCAACTTTCTTAAAGTTACAAGTCAAGAATCAATAAATAATTAAATTCATAATCAATTATTTATTGTGTTAAGCTTTATTTGAGAAATTAGTCTTAACAATTAATTTATAATTAATTAAAAGATTTAAATTAATTAATTATAATTAATTAATTAATTATGTAAAAGAATTCGCGTGTGGAATATTCCACACGCATAAAGCCATGTCACGAATGACACGTGTGTGTCACACGTGTGTTGGACACGTGGCAGCCACATGTCAATGACACGTGGCATTCACGTTCCAAGCGTGACTCATGGCGGGGCATTTTGCCCTTTTCGATCAACATTTTGATCCTTCATTAATCATAT
>JBBMKE010423573.1:0-10772 GCA_037834125.1 Lippia alba | reverse complement strand
TCCTCCCCACCACCACGCTTCCGATTCCCTCCGTTCCTAGAAAAATCGATAATCGGCGTCGGCTTCGACGAATACTTGGGCGAAATCGCCAGAATCGGAGTCGGATCCTCGTACCGATCACGGCGGCGATGATCGCACTTCAACGCGGCCAGGATGCCGAGCCCGACGACGCCGTTGGCCCCCTCGAAAACCTTGGGCGATCGGTTCGCGCCGTTCTGCTTCACGGAATCAGTGAGGTCGTGGTGGGACAATCTCTTCTTCTTGAAGCTCAATTTCATTTCCGCCATTTCTGTGGAAACACAGAGATGTGCGAGAAATGAAGAATTTCTTCGCCGTGAACAAAACTGCGTTGGGGTTTAGCAGATGAGAATACCCAATTGAGAAAAAGGGGGGGTTTGTGTAATTTGTAAAGAGAGAGGGAGAAGAACAAGAAGTCTGCCTCTCCCTCTCGAATGTTTGAAGCTTTCAGGAACGCGAGGGAAGAGTATGGGAAAATATGGCAGCAAATGGAGAATACTATTTATACCTTTGTGTGAAGAAGTGTATTACCCATGAATTTAGGAGTAACTATGGAAATTTCCCGTTTTGACCAAAAGTTTTTACTTCATGTCCCAATTCAAGTGTATTACATTTGTTGTCTAAATTGAGATTTAAATTTCTATTAACTAGTTACTAATTCTTTTCTTTTTTAAGAAAATAAATGGAGATTTTATAGAGAATTCTAACTCGAAAGAAAATAAAACAAAAACGATTGATATTAATGGAAACCAACATCTTCAAGTCCAAGAAATGACTCAATTCGTTTTGACATACAACTGGTCCCTAGAAGAATAGCAACCCAAACTGACAGGCTGACCAGCCAATTAACCAGCCCAGCAGGCAAGCCCACCAAGGTGTAGTCTTAACCCCTAACTACTCTCCTCGGGAGTGGTTGCGGCCGGTAGAGGGTGGGACGGGATTCGAACATCAAAAGGAGTCAACCTCCCCTAGAAGAAACCCCTAATGCTAAGGAATTTCTCAACTAGCTGCTCACACGGTAACCACTTACTCTAGTCACAACCTTCTCATCCTCACAGCCCCCCGCAACACCATGGATGATTTGTGGTGACTTCAATTGTGTTTGTGCTGCAAATGAAAGAATTGGCAAAACACCTCATGCTTATTATTTGAAAGATCTACAAAATTTCAGAATCTCTTTGGGTTTCATCGATGCACCTTCTACTGGAGAGTTTTATACTTGGAATAAAGCCAATCGACTTGCAAAATTAGACCGAGTCATGATCAACCAACAATGGGCTGCAACAAATTTGTCTTGCCAAGCAAATTTTCTCGAAATGAAGCCAAACTCAGATCATTGCCCAATTGTCATGAAGTGCTTTAATGAGACAGTTTCCGGACGAAAGACCTTCAAGTTTTATAACATGTGGACAAAACATCATAATTTTCAGAACATTGTGCGTACTCACTGGACCAAGTTCAACTTTTACGGACGCTCTCAATACATTTTATGCAAGAAGTTACACATTTTGAAGGAGCCTTTGAAGAGCCTTAATTCCAAAAAATTTTCCCACATTTCTACCTGAGTCAAGACAGCGGTTAAGGTTTTCCAAGATGACTATAGGAAGCTATTGGCTGATCCCCAATGCCCTGTTCTAGCTGAAAAGGTGAGTCAATCCAGAAAACAGGCCCTTTTATTACAAGAGGCCGAGAGATCTTTCCTCCAACAAAAAGCTAAGGCGAACCATATAGTCGATTCGGACAAATCTACAGCTTATTTTCACTCCATCATTAAGAAAAATCAGTCAAGAGGGGCTATCACTCATTTAACCAAAGCTGATGGAACTATTACTTCATCGCAAAAAGAAGTTGGTGCTTGCTTCACTTCCTTTTTTAAGCAACTCTTTAGTTCTGCCATTTCCACAAAGCCCCTTGATCCTCAGATTTGTACTCTTGGTCCGAGGCTATCCCTTTCGCAAGCACAAGAGCTGACTGCTACGGTTACGGATAAGGAAATCAAGGATGCTCTCTTTTCAATCGGTGACAACAAGGCCCCTGGACCCGACGACTACTCAGCCGGTTTTTTCAAAAAATCTTGGTCCGTCATCGGTTTGGATTTCACTTGTGTTGTTAAGGAGTTTTTCGACAATAGGCGTCTCCTTAAGCAACTCAATCACACAGCCTTAACACTTATTCCCAAGAAGATAGGGGCTGCCAATGTTAAAGAGTTTAGACTAATAGCATGCCTAAATGTAACTTACAAAGTAATATCCAAAATTTTGGCCTTGCGCTTAAAACCGCTTCTCAAAAGCATAATAACCCTGCACAAGCAGCCTTTATTCCAGGCAGGAAAATGAAAGAACATATTTTCCTAGCTCAGGAACTCTTGCGGGGTTACAACATCAAAAGAAGCACGCCACGAGTCGCAATGCAGCTTGATATCACAAAGGCTTTCGACACCATTTCTTGGTCGTTCCTTGAAGAATGGATGGCAGCACTTGGTTTTCCAAACTTATTCAGCAGCTGGATACTTGAATGCGTCAAAACAGTATCCTTTTCAGTTTCTCTCCATGGGGAATTGCATGAGAAGTTCGACGGCAAACGTGGACTTAGACAGGGAGATCCCCTCTTTCCCTATCTTTTTATTTTATGCATTGAATACCTATCACGACTACTCCACACATGGACACTAGATTCTCATTTCAATTTTCATGCTAAATGTCAAAAATTGAACATCTCTCATTTAGCCTTTGCTGATGATTTGATGTTATTTTGTAGGGGCGATGTTATGTCAGTTGAGATTTTAATGGTTGTTTTAAAAGACTTTGAAGCCGTCTCAGGACTCTCGGTTAATCCAAATAAGTCAAGCATCTACATGGCGAGACTAAATGCTTTGGAGAGGACTGAAATCTTAAGGGCTGCCCCTTTCGAAGAAGGATCCTTTCCAACACGTTATTTGGGCATCCCTCTTGCTCCACAGAAAATTTCTATTGCCCAATATCAGCCTTTTCTCTCTTCTATTGAACAGTTTTTGAACTATTGGAAGACTAACTCTTTGTCTTACGCAGGAAAAACGGAGCTTATTAAATCTGTCATGCAAGGAGTTGAGTCCTTTTGGCTCCAAGCTGTCCCCATTCCTATCACCATCATAACCAAAGTCGAATCACTTTGTCGGAATTTCTTATGGGGAGGGAGGAAAGCAAAGGTGGCATGGAGTGATATTTGCAAACCAATTGAAGAAGGAGGACTCGGCATAAAGGATGCAGCCACTTGGAATCTCGCCCTTCTTGCTGGAAATCTTTGGGATTTTCATGCGAAAAAGGAAATGCTTTGGGTCCGATGGATTCACGCAAACTATTTAGAGCAAAATTCAATTTGGACGTGGAATCCGAAACCTTGTGACTCACCTTTATTGAAGAAACTTGCTCACATTCGGGACTTATTTGTGCAGAAATTTGGCAACATCGAAGCTGCTACTCAAGGCTTATCACAACTTCTAAAGGATGACGAGCTTTGTTCTAGCAAAATTTATGATTTTTTGAGGGAAAAAGGACCGAAACTTCCATGGATGCCATTCATATAGTCTTACATTCCCCCTAAGCTCAGTTTTATCTCTTGGATGGCATTTAAAAATCGTCTTCCAACTAGGGACAATTTGCATTACCTTGACATCCCTCGAAACTGCCCGTTGTGCAATAATAGTGACGAATCAGCCCAACATTTATTTTTTGAATGCAGCTTTTCGAAACAGGTTTGGGGAGCAATAAAGGACTGGATCCAATTGCCTCGTGCAATGAGCACTCTAGCTAGTTCGGTCCGTACCATCAAAAGGCATTATTCAGGCGCAAGACCGAAATCAAAAGCAACAAGGCTAGCTTTTTGCAGCACTATTTTTGCAATCTGGGAAGGTCGGAACAAGATCGCGTTGGAGAAAGCCACACTCCAAATTACGGACTTTGTTGCACGAATTAAACGTCTTGTATTTACAGTTTCATACCGTTTGTACCCGGTTGATTTTATTGCAAACTACCTTAGGAATTAGGGATTTTTGAAACCTTGGGCACTTGATTTGTAACACTGTAATAGCTAGGAACTTAGTGGATTCCTTCCCACCCCAACACTTTACACACTACGGGGCACATTCATTTGCTGGGCATCTTTCTTTCTCATTTTGAATTTACCTTTCAGGTCTGGATCCTAGGAGGTCCTTCCTAATGAAGAACGGAGAGCTTTCATGTACCGCCTTGATTTTGGACAAGCTAGAAACCCAAACTTGGAGCTACACTTTGGACTTAAGCCTTTTCTCACGTTTGGTCCAGCCCCATTTCACATTGGAATTTTGGGCCTTTATTCCAACATTTCTTTGGTCCACCAGCTCTTTACCCTTCGATGAATTACTATAACTTAGCCCAGCATTTGGAACCATCTTTCATAGGCCCAGCAGCACACGTCTATTTCGCCCAAGATTTGATGGTTTGGAGAAAGTCCAGCAGCAGCCCACTTCATCAAATTTGGGCGTTTTTCTTTGCTTGTATTGGGAGCAAATTTTTTTGAAGCTTTAGTTCAGACTAGCATTAACAACATGTCGTTTTGGCTAGCTAGGCGATATTTTGCCCCTTCACTCGGGAGCAATTCCGCTCTTTGTAATTGTATCTTGGATCTTTTGAATTATATTATTTTTTACCTTCCCCCCCAAAAAAAAAAAAAATTCTAAGCAACTCTCCTGTCCAACTTTACACATACTATCAACTCTCATACATTTTTACAACATCATCAGCAAGTTGCTCTACGACCTGCTCTATCAATCAACATCTTTTACATTTATTATTAGTTTTCATAATTACCGTTCATTGTAATTTCGTTTATCTTGCAATCATTCTCTATTATTAATACAATTTTCTATCTTTATTTCTTAATTTAGTGGTGTTAGAAATCGACAAGCATAAATGATCAAAATAAAATTGTAACTAAAAATTCTCAAAATAAAGAAAATGAAGTATATCTCATGCAATACAACACCTAGACCAAAACCATTTTTATTAAAATCATTTTTTTATCAAGGTGTTCAATATATCTGCATGTATCCATTAATGGTCTATCGAGACGATCTTTTTATGAAGAGATCTTTGCAAAACCAATTATTTTATGTAAAATCTTACAAAGATAGTGTTTTCTTCATATTATAATTAATCGAACTGGAGGGTTTGAAAATAAATTTATTTGAGATCATCTTCTGCGAAGTCGCCTAAGAGTGATCGATAAAACATTCGCTACTTTACCAGTGCAATTTTTTTTTTTATAACTTGTACACCTGGAGAGTTGAGTTGTAAAACACCACCAAAATCAATTATCTTTATTTTTCTTGTGCATTTTTGACCCGACAATGTACGCAACTTTCCAATCACGTACTATAATTTTCGAAATAGCAAACAATATCTCACTTAGATTTGGTAACTAAACGTTACAACGTTCGTTAGATATACTATTGAGAAATTATAATTCACTCCCTTAATTACAAAAACACTTATAATTCATAATTTCATTTATAATTGATTAATGAAGAATGTTGGGGGTGGGACCGGGGAGGTAAGATGAAGAAACTGATATTAGGAGAAATATGGAAGTTGTTGAAATAAAAGCTATAGATATTTTAAGTATATTATTACTAAATATACAATTTTATCTTAATCGTGTACTTAGAAAAACAAAAAAGGTTTGTAAATATTTTTGCTATATGTTTTTCTAAATAACAAATTAATTTTCATCTCTTTACTCATCTCTAACATCTACACATTGATTATTTGGGTTCTCATTGATTAATTTTTTCCCCCCGATGATAGCAGGTTGGGTACAACTTTTGCTTTGGAACCAGACCCGGGAGACAGTGGGGTTAAAAAAAGAGAGATAAAGATGACGTTATGGGAGCCTACCTATGGCAATGGAGGAGAGGAATGCCAATATGGAAGGCGATGATAGCGATTGGACTCTCCAGTAAGGGGTTGTACCAACCCTAAAGATCCTAATGAAGATTATTTCATGGAACTGTAAAGGGGCGGGGAAAGAGGAGTTTAGACGTCACCTCAATAACATGATTGCAATGTATCGACCGGACATCTTGTTCTTATCCGAGACTAAGGTTTCGAACAGCAGAGCCGCGGATATCTCTTTGCGGTTAGGTTTCAGTAACGTGTTCTGCACGCCAATCAACGGAAGGGAAGGAGGGATATGGATGTTTTGGAACGAGTTAAATGTGAATGCGAAGATCTTAGGGTCCTCACAACAAGCAATACATGCTCTGATTGAATATCTGAGAGGGGAGAATTGGATTGTATCTGGAATTTACACAAGCCCATTATGGAACCGACGTGAGGCTTTGTGGAATGAACTGGAGGTTTTCGCTGAAACTTACAATCTACCATGGGTTCTACTTAGCAATTTCAATGACATAATGTTCGATAGTAAAAGTGCGGGGGGCGGTTGCGAACCGAAACAGATGTGAACGATTCAGAACAAATTTGGAGAGATGCAATCTGTTGGATTTGGGTGCAACAGGACCAACGTTTACTTGGTCCGGAACTTTAATAGGAGGGTTCAAAGTTAAGGAACAACTTGACCGAGCCGTAGTAAACACAGGTTAGACAGTAAACACCCAGATTACTCAGTTAGGGTGCTGTCGACACTGCATTCCAACCACAACCCCATTTTGGTTAACACACTACTTGATAATGTCATTCAGGAGAAGTCGTTCTGTTTTGAAATCGCATGGGATACGAACCCGAACTGTAAAGCTCTAATAGAAAGTGAATGGTCAAATGATGAAGGAGCACTGGAGAACTTGAAACGGCTACCTCAGGCTTTCAAAACCTGGAACCGGGAAGTGTTTGGGAATATTTTCAGATGAAAGAAGAAGATCATGGCCCGTATTGAAGGAATACAAAAGATCTCGTCAGTAACACTGCACCCCCACTTACAGGAGCTTGAGCAGGATCTAACGGCCGAGCTTAACCTTATACTACAGCAGGAGGAAACACTGTGGTCCCAAAAATCACGAACGAATTGGATACTCATGAGAAACAAAAACACGCGGTATTTTCATATCTCAACGCTTTGCAGGCGGAGATAAAACCGAATCGAAACTTTGAAACTTGATGGGGAATGGGTTTTGAACAAAGAAAAGTTGCAAGAGCACGTGATCTCTTTCTTCACGAAACTGTTCACGGCAGATGAGAGTTCAATACTCAACATTCTGCCAAGAAGTACATACCAACGTCAGCTTCATTCAGACGTGAGAAATAACTTTGCAAGGACACCTACGAAAGCGGAAATCACCAAAGTCCTACATACGATGAATCCGTATAAAGCGCCAGGCCCTGACGGATTCCAAGCCTACTTTTATCAGAAATTCTGGGGAACGGTGGGGGACTCGGTCTTTCGGCTGTTACTCGAATATTTTCACAAGGGTTCAGTTCATGACGAAATGGGGAAAGCATACATATGCCTTATCCCAAAAATAGAAAACCCCAAAGATGCAAGCGAGTTCCGACCAATCACTTTGTGTAATGTGGTGCTCAAGTTACTTACGAAAACACTTGTCCTCCGGCTCAAACCGTACATCTCAGACCTCATTGGACCTTACCATAGTAGTTTTATTCCAAGAAGGAGGAGTACCCAAGACAACATTCTAGTTATTCAGGAAGTGTTGGACACGCTGCACAAGTCAAGAAGTTAAAGTGGAGGTATGATATTTAAAATCGATCTTGAGAAGGCATATGATAGAATTGACTGGACTTTCTTACAAGAAACGTTACCGTTTTTTGGGTTCCCGACGAATATCATCAATCTGATTATAAGTAGTATTCGTTGTGTTAAACCGAGCATCCTTTGGAACAGAGAACCCACCTCTCCGATCGCACCAACGTGTGGTATAAGACAAGGCGTTCCCTTGTCGCCTTATTTATTTGTGTTGTGCATTGAACGTCTCTCTTATTTGATAGAGGAGGCGGTCCAACGAGGAGATTGGGAGCCTATACCCGTTTGCCATAATGGTCCCAAAATATCCCATCTACTATTTGCCGATGACATCGTCCTGACGGCTAGAGTTAGCACAGAGAATGCATAGATCATCAAGATAACAATTGATAGGTTTTGTGAGGCCTTGGGCCTGCGTATCAACAGAGCGAAGTCGAAGGTTATGTTCGGTAAATCAACCCCCCAAAGCTGCCGCATGGCTGTCAACAATATCACTGGTATTGAGGAAACTAAGGAACTTGGGAAGTATCTTGGCGTTAGATTGGGTACGGATCAGAACAAGAAATAATTCTTTTCACACATCATTGAGAGAGTCGAGAAGAAGCTCAGTAGTTGGAAGGCTAAGATGCTTAGTTTGGCCAGAAAAGTTACCCTGGTGCAAGCCGTAATGACCTTCATACCGGTCTATCATATGCAAAGTAATTGGCTACCGAGTTCAGTGTGTAACCGACTTGATCAAATAAACAAGAACTTTATTTGGTCGTCCGACATCTCAAAGCGGAAAACCCATCTGGTGGGTTGGAATAAGATATTACGCAGCAAAAAACAAGGGGGATTGAGATTAAGAGAGAGCCAAAAAAAACATAGCAATGTTGGCAAAAACGGGGTGAAGACTGGCTAAGAGAGAAGACACAATCTGGGGGCACGTTTTTTACGCGAAATATCTTAAAGGGGAAGATATATGGAGCCACAGACCAAATAGCACCATGTCGCAGACTTGGAAAGGTATAATCTAGAGTGTGCAATGCATGAGAGGGAATGTTAGATAGAGAGTTGGAGATGGCAAAACAATATCGCTGTGGGATGATTCGTGGACTAAGAGTGGAAATCTCAGAGAGAAAATTCAGGGTGAGATATATGTGGAGGATGAAAATTTGAAGGTTGAGAGCTTTATAAACGAACAAGGAGAATGGTGTCTTGAGAAACTAAAAACACCGCTTTCGGCGGAAACCGTGAGCGAGATCAAAGCGGTGCCGCTGCCCTATAATCGGGGTCAGCAGGACAAAATAGTTTGGCGTGGCACTACGTCAGACGTGTTTAGCTGCAAAGATGCCTATGAAAATTTGCGAGGAGAGGGCGAAGCGTCGGGGAGATCATGGGACTAGGTTTGGAAGCTGCAAATTCTGAATAAGCTGAGATTTTTTGTTTGGCTAATACAACACAGCAGCCTTATGACAAAGCTCTAAGGATGGATAGGAACATGAGTGAAACGACAGCTTGCAATCGTTGCGGGGCAGCTCGCGAAGACATACCTCATGTTTTGAAGTTGTGCCCATATTCCAGGAAAGTGTGGGAACTCATTTTGCACAGCGAAGAGCTTCCTCGTTTCTTCGCTTTGCGATGAGAGGATTGACTGATAATGGATTGGAGGACTCGTTTTAGAATGAAGCAAAATCTGAGATGTAGTTGGGGAACCATCTTTGTAGCAACCTTGTGGAGTTTATGGAAGGCAAGAAATGTTTGGGTGTTTTAGGGCAAGCAAGAACAACCTTTTGCAAATGTGAAACAAGCCATAATGCTGGGGAACGACATCGCAACATTGGAAGAAACAAAAGGAAGGAAGTTAGAGATGAAAAAGGCAGGTTAAAACGACCATAACACCGAGAGGTTGGGTGATAGTATACTTAACACGGATGCAAGTCTGCGAGAACGTACGCAGATGGCGACTGCAGGAGGATTGATAAGGGACGAACACGGGAATTGGAAAGGTGGGTTTGCTAGAAAGTGTGGAGATGTACCTATCGTGTTGGCTGAGTTACTTGGCCTGCGGGAGGGTCTGAGATTCGCATGGGAACGCCGGTTCGCTAAGATAATGGTGGAGTGTGACTGCGAAGTGGCCGTTAATTTGGTTAAGGAAGGAGATGCGGAAAGCCACGCATTCGGCAATGTCATACACGACTGCAGAGACCTGCTACGGAAACCATCGGACATCATCTTGCAGCATGTCGATAGAGAGGCCAATAAACATGCAGATTATCTCGCGAAAATGGGGCATCTGCTCCAGGAAGAATATGTGGATTTGGAGGAAGAGCCTAGGGAGCTGAAGGAATGGAGAGATATGGAGGACAATATGTAGTCTGGGTTGGTTTTCTTGATTGACCAAAAAAAATAATGATTATTTGGGTTCTTATATTGCTTAAAATTATATTTTATTCAAGATAATTATAAACGAGTACTGAGATATAATGGAATTACAAATTTTCCTTAAGATTTAAAAAATTACGACTTATCTCAAAAGATTATAGAAATTATGAACGATCCCCTAAGATATGACGAAATTACGAATTTTTTCTAAGATTTGAGAAATCACGAATTTCTTTCAAAAGTTTTGGGAAATTATATCCCATTTCAAGGGACTACAATTGCAAAAGTGCGTTAGCTATCCGCCCAAAATTGCAAATTTATTATTTTTCATTCTATTTAGACAAAGTGATTGCAAATTCAAATAATATTTCTGTTTCTTTCCAATTGGCTGATTTACCCCACTCATGAGTCACAGGTATCTTATCACCATAGGAACTACCACTACCAATTCAGTTCTTTGATTCTTTCTGGGAAATGATCAAACTCTTTCCGTTCCCAAACTGAAAGATGGAGATTGAGCTACTAGTTTCTTCGCCCCTTACCTCCAATAAACTATGTCGGAAGCATTTCTGTTCGTCAAGAAATCGGAGTTCATACCAGTGTTTTCATCCCGAGGTACAGCGCTTTCTCTGTATTTAGCACTATTCCTAATGAATACATGT
>JBBMKE010423562.1:0-10773 GCA_037834125.1 Lippia alba | reverse complement strand
CTCCCCAACTTTTTAGTTTGCAGGTTTTGCTCGGAGTTTGGAGCTAGGCGGAGTTGTGTCCAGTCTTTTGAGTCAGTTTGTTCGAGTCAGTTTTAGAGAGTTTGAATTTGTATAAGAATGTAAGATTCGTATTGGCACGTTTATGTATTTGTTATTTAAATTTCCCTCATCGGGCTTTGCTTGCATTTGAAAAGAGGCCTGAGGAGCCCAAGTTTGTTTGTGACCGGTGTGTTTATTTTCTGCAGGCCCGTGGCCAATGCATGTGTGTGTGTATTTAGCTTCCGCTTCTGCACTCGTTGTGTTTTGTTTTATTTGACAGGGTCTAAGTCCCGTCTAGCTTAGGAGTTTAGTTTTGATTTGTCACCTGTTCGCTACGGTTTGATTCGGGTGCGGAGTTCTATTTCGTTACTCGGGTCGGACCATAGTGCGGGGGATGTGGTGTCTCACGTGCGGGGTGCTACAAATTTACTTCACACTTTATAATGATTTCACTCTTAGTTATTTCTTAGTAAACATTAATTGGTTTTGTTAAATTAAAATGTATTTAATTTAATATAATTATTTTCTCTGTTAATTAACTTAACCTATTCAATTTTGTTTACTTCATTTTGCAGGAAATATGTATTTGTCTGGAAAGTTTACTTTACCCCTAGAAATTATATGGATAATTTCCCTGACTGTCATTTGTTAAAGTGAAATTAGGGTTATGAGGAAACTTATTTTCAATCATCCGTTCCAGGCAGATTGTCTTTGATGTTTTCGACTATATCCTCTGCACATAATATTTGAAGAGGTTTACCGATGGTTAAGTAATTAATTTCCACACTTTAAAAGCTACCTTATTATTGATTTTTTAGTTTTTGGCTTATGTTCTTTAACGCTAGCTATCGTTACCTTTTTGAATAATTCTCAAGTTTTGTTTCCTAATTTTTGCCCCAGACAATTTATTTCGTTGTAAAGCTTGCATTTTTGATATAATTCTTTGTTTGGGTGTAGTTTCAATTAATATAATTGTTTGCAGTTTTGATGTACATCTCGTAGAAGGTACTCAATTGATATGCTTTTAATTTTGATATAATTATTTTTTTGGGTATAGCTTCCGTTTAGGCGTCCTAATAATCTTCTCACAACGCCTTTGTTGAATCCTTAATCAATTTTAAATTTTGTCGTGAGCACTACATGTCTTGGAGGTTGTTTTTAATTTTAGTTGGTGTTTCTGAACGACATCAATTGAAGGGTATTTTTTTATTAATTTATTTCTTGAGAATTGATTCCCCTGAGATTTGATCATCTATTAAGTTTAGCTATTAAAAAAAAATTCTATTAAGTTTAGCTTGCACAATTGAGATAAAAGCATGTGACTTATTTTTTTGTGTCGTTGTAGATGGAGATCATTCGTTACAATGTACAGTGTGAATGTGGTATTGAGTTAAAGATTTTCGCAAGGATGGTCCAGTGGTAAGGCATCTCGGAGGTTTTGTTACTGTTGTCCAAAAGGATGCCGCACCTGCACATTTGTGCGGGCTGATGAATTGTGGTCTCCCAAATACAAACATTTTTATGTCAGTGTAGTTGTTCATAGATATTCGATTATGAACGGAGTTGTGTATGGTAATCCAAATTACACATCATCGGAGGAATTATAGGCAAAGTACAAACACTATGGTCGGAGAAACAATGGGTCGTAATTCTGCAATCTCCGCAACTGCTAACTCGAACAGAAGATCATGGTTGTCAACTTCAACCAATTGAATCAATCCCATCCCCATTTGTAGTTGTTTGTTGCTTCATAGGGATCAACATTCATTTGTGTATCATTGTTGTATCTACATTATGATGCAGTTGTTGTTGAAAGCAATATTCTAAAATACGGGCAATTGTATGTTTACTTATAACTAAAAAAGGACACACCACGATGGACCTTGAAGCCATTTAGACGGTCAACCGCTACAAACAATACCCTTTCGTTGGCTACTGAGCCTTCCCACCCAGTTAGAACATATATAAAGTCCATGTCTTGTCGCACAGGACTAGTACGTTAACACACATTATTCTTTTTCTTGACCGATAACGAGTATTGTCACATTTTGGGACCATAACAGGGATATATGTACCATTCAAGGCCCGACGACAACTATATTATTTCATAATTCATACCAAAGGTCAGAAAATAAAAGGGTTATATCAAGAAATTCAAAGGCAAATTTATAAAATAAAAATATTGACAAAAAATAAGTATTACCTTGAACCATTTCCAGCGCTCACCGGCACAATAAACTTGTACAAGCTCCAGGGAGGCAGTAATGAATAGGTGTAGGACAACTTGCAGTAAATTATTGAAATGCATGCTTACGATTTGACGAACATTTGAAGTCATACTTAACAACTCGATTCTTTTTGTTGTGTGAAATAATACTAAAAAGATGGAAAACCCTCTAGTCCCACCTAGGTCAACTATCAAGCAAAATACACAATCTAAGATTCTTGATACATGCTAGATTGGTTTCACGAATCAAATCATTCAAATGCGCAGCTTGGTCAGGGATCCTACTATTCAAGATATAACACATTTTGTTCTCAAGATGTCATCTTTTGTGGATATTGAATAATTCAAGTGGCACAAAGTTTAAGTAGTTATAGAATAGCAACCAAGTGATTACGTTCCATGTTGCGGGATCATAAACAAGGTTAAAGACACCCCAGCAATCCCATAAAATGAAAATATAAAAGACGCATCACAAATACAAACCTAATTTCTTTGGTGAAAAGATTTTTTGTCATCCGAACTTTACGCATTTTTACAATTTACCATCCTAAAAAACTTTCATTATAAAACGCCATCCAATCATTTTATTTGCAACAAATCGCTACTTTTTTTCTTGGTGGTTTTAGCGAAAAAACTTGACATGTGGTGATAGCTCGTCATTTTGTCATCTTTATTATTGAATTATGCCCTAAATTGTGCTTTAATTGATACTGTTTTGAAAGTTAATAATACTTTGTAATTTGAATTGTAGAGTCGGGACTTGAAGACTAAATTAGTGCAAATTAGGGGAGAGAGAGAGAGTACTCTGGAGACTTCGATAGAAACTTGAATGTGAAATCTGCATATAGACTGATGAAAGCCATTTGATGTATATAGTTCAATATTTCAGACTGTGAAAGCAAGGAAAACTTGTCAATACAATCAGAAAAAAAACTTAACCTCTACTCAGAGTTAATTTACTGAATCATACATGATATGTTGTTCAATTCCCTGCAATTTCAATTTGGATTTGAGCTCCATGCTATGCCAGCTTTCCAGGTTATCTGTTTTCTCTTGTTCGTGAACACAAAGAGCATTACTATTTTAAGAATCATAAAATCATCTCTCCTAGCCAAAAATGTCCAGAAGATCTAACAAGTATCTAGCGTGAATATTTCTTTCAACCTTTTACTGTATCACTTAAGTTATATACTTATCTGTTGTACCTATCGGCGTCTATACCAAGTTTGTAAAATGATGAATATTTTTGGCCCTCATTGATGAAAGGATCTCAATGGGCAGTCCAGCACTCATCACAGACCGAATAAGCACCTGCAAATAAGTTAGGCCTCGTTTACTTTCGTAGTAGGAATATCGGCTGTTATGATTTTACATGTTAGTTTGACTACACTATATGCCAACATCGTCCTTTACTTTGATAGTATGGAAAGGGGATATTAAATGTTAATATTAGTTTCATGTTTACTTTATAAAACATGTTATTCCATGTTAAACCCTAAATTACCATATTACCCTAAAAAATAATGCTGAAAACTAGCTTTCCTTCAGTGAAAAAAAAATCCTTTTCCCAAACCATTTTCTCCCCTTCTTTATCGCTCTACAATAGTCTGTATATTTACTGCCTCAACAAAAAATAAAAACGCAGGGCATAAACATATTCATCGAAATCGATATGTACAAGAAAATCACCTTTTAAATCCTACAACTCCATTGGCCAAAAAAAAAGAAAGAAATTGATAATTGCTCTTTACCTTGGGTGAAAGTTCACAGTGTTTGGATGTTACTCACAAATTCACGAATAATCACAACTTACAAAGGGGAATGAATTGTTATAAACAAGAACAACAACCAACTGATGGCAAGAAGAAGGAATATATGAAACAATAACAAATTTTAAATGATGGGAAAATTTTGGAAATATGAGAGGACTTTGAGAGGAAAATAAAATTCAATGGATTTACCTGTAAATTTGGACAACTTTTGGTCAGAATCGTACTTGTGCACCCCGTGTCATCTCCCATGTCTAGTGAAACACGCCTGGAAGGCGTGTCTTGTAACCCTGCCTTTATCTTCTTGGCAAACGAGCCAGACACAAAACCACGGGCTCCAGCAACACAAAAGTAAACGGTGGATGAGGCATGTTGAACTTGGTTATCTGCCTGATATGGACAAAGTAAACGAGGCCTTAGATGGGTAAAATAGTGTTCCTTATAAGATTATAGCATCATCATCATAACGAAAAAAGCACATCGTATATTACTATATTAGCAATGAAGTTGTGAATTAACCACTATACAACACTGCAGATGTGCCTCGTCACCAAGATATGTAGTTTATTTTATGTTCATAAAAGCATTATATATACAGAATCGGGAAAATGATCTATAGAACATACCATCTCCGCACCACATCCATGTTATCCACGAGTTTGTTTTAAGTGGTACTTATTTTGGGAGAGAACTGAATACAAAAAACCCAAAATAAAAATATAGAGACATTACAAAAACAAATTATACAGTTTCATGCACCATTCTAAGCAAGTTAGGCAGTAGATAACAATTATCCTTTTCATCATGTTGCATTCATTTTCCATGATAATGAGGAAATGATAAAGAGGTGGAATCAGATTCAATACCTCGTCCAAATGTATTTGGAATATCATCACGTGGCATTCCTTTTCCATTATCCTACATCTAAAGCCAAACACATGCAATCAGAAGAGTACGGAGTACATTCTTGCATTCTGTGATGAGAAAATTTAAATTGATAAATTTACTCATGTTCAAATAAATAGGCAAAGGAAGAATGGGGGAGTAATTAAAAGAAGTGATTTGCTCCTTGCAAGTGACCTTATAATAATATGAGGGCTCAAGACTCTTCAAGGACTTTACAGTTGTTGGTGCTTTGGCTTTCTTCCCAGGAGCAACATTCTTTGCCGGAGTCTCTTCAAAACAAGCTTTCTATAAGAGATTAATGCAATTTTTAAGACAACCAGTGACTACTACTTTCTGAACTTCTCAATAAGGCGTAAGCAATATTTTCGCGTAAATTAAGCTAAAACTAAATGCACCGTGGCCGTCTAAAAATCATCATGCACCTCCACATCAACGCTTTCATGGTCAGCAAGACCAAACATGATATTGAACTTGAGTTTCGTCATCTCTTGACTAGAAAGATCCATCAATCTATAATCAAGCATAGTAAATGCCGTATCCAACTAAAAGATATACTAGGGGATACTTACATTGTTATGTCTATGTGGGGAAATTCTTTGGTTGATTCAGCTGAATCAAGTGTATTTTCAACTAGCTCTCTGACAGCACTAAACAAATATTTTCCTGTTGTGGAAAATGAAAGATGGATAAGAAATATGAAAATAAAAGCCAACATCTCACTTCAAAAGTAAAAATGCAACATTTCAAAATCTATTAAGCATATTCTTCTCATAGTAAACTGCAGAAGCTTTTTTTTTTCTTTCTATTTTCGAGTGTGACATCTTCTCCGAAACTCCAATTAAATATAAATTAAGTCAAAACCAAAACATCAAGCTCACATTGTCAAAACCAGTAATATTACTGTTCTTGTCAAAGTACTCAGCCACAGATATTGCACTCAGCCACAGATATTGCAAAATAAGAACTAGAACAAGAATTCACCAAACAACCAACACATTCCATACAAAATTTCCCACACGAATACAGAAATTCAAAAGACACACAGGAAAGCATTCACATTTCGCAAGGACTTGAGAAAGCGTATACTCTCCTTGAAGTTGAGCAAGTGTCGTGGCTTCGACTGGGCTCTCACTGCTTCTCTCTGTTTCCATTTCGTCTAAATTCACACACACACAGGCAAAAGCAGTAGCACTTATTGTTATGAGTGAGAGTGAAGAAAAAATACGGGGAATTTATAGCATGACAGTGAGATAGAAAAATGAAGAAAGGAGTTTGTACTTTGTAGTAAGAGAAGTAACTAATTTAAAATTTGAGGGTTATTTAATTAAGGGGGTTAATTATACCTAGCCCCTATATTAGATGGGATAATTACCTCGCCACCGTTCCCCTGCCAGGGAAAAGAAGAAAAATAATACAGAAGCTTAAGGGGGAAAGTTCCCGACTGGGGACTTCTCACTGACAAATCTCCCTGATCGGGCAGATTAATCCAAATGCAAAGTGCAGCAGCCGTTGAAGTCAACCTCCCTTATTTACAAACAATAAGGAAACAAGGCAGTAATTAAGGCCACAAAACGCAGCAACAACAACCCATAAATTCAAGCAATAAACCGGCAAAAGAAAGAAATGAAGGCAACAACGAAAAGAGGAGGGAAAACCTTGCGAAAACCATGAACTCCATTAATGGTAACTCAACAACCACACAACCAACAATTAATACAAGATATTGGTCCGATTGTGTTCTTACGGCTACATTTCTCATTAATTGGACTCTTTCAGTACATCTTCAATTCAAGTCTCCTTTCCAACTTCTCTACAACTCAGACTTTGATTATGGCTCATTGAAAGTGTTTGGTTGCTTAGCATTTGCGTCTACTTTATCTTCTCAACAGGCACAAATTCTCACCAAGAGCAGCACCTTGTGTGTTTCTGGGTTATCCTAATGGTGTCAAAGGCTACAAACTACTGAATATGGAAGACTGTATTCATCTCAAGAGATGTGGTTTTTCATGAGCAGACATTCCGCTTTCAATCTTCTAATATGCCTTCAAGTCCAGATGCTTTTGTTGAATTTTTAGATGTTACTTTGCCAGGCTCTTTTGTCCATACTAATGATGTTTTCTCTGATTCCTCAGTTCCCACAACTGGTTATTTGATTCCTTCAGTGCCACGAAGATCTTCGAGAGTACTTAAGCATCTTCATATCTTTAGGACTATCATTGCAATTTATTACATAGGAAACAACCTCATGAAACCTCAACACCTTATCCCCTCTCTTCTTATCTCTCTTATGCTTGCTTATGACTTGGATTCAGGATATTTTGCTTGAATGTTTCCACCCATGTTGAGCCTACTTCTTATCAGGACGCTGCTTGGTCCCCTAAGTGGCAACAAGATATGAAGGAAGAGTCAGAAGCAATGATCCTCAACAACACTTAGGTCATCACTCCATCGGTTGTAAGTGGGTCTATAGGCTCAAATTCAAAGATGATGGCACGTTGGATAGATATAAAACACTTATAGTGGCTAAAAGTTATAGCCAACTGGAAGGTATTGGCTTTATGGACACATATTCCCCTGTAGCTAAACTTGCAACTATCAAAACGTTATTGGCTTTAGCAAGTGCGAATAACTAGGATCTAGCTCAATTAGACGTGAATAATGCATTCTTAAACGGGGATCTCTTTGAAGAAGTGTACATAAACTTGCTTCAAGGTTATACATTACCAATCGATGTTCCTGTAACTTTTGGAAAACTAGTATGTCGACTGAACAAATCTACCTATGGCCTTCGTCATGCTTCTGGCCAATGGTATGCGAAATTTTTTGATGCTTTAATCCAATACGGGTTCATTCAATCAAAGTCCAATTATTCCTTGTTTACAAAAGGTTCAGGTTCACACTTTATCGCCCTTTGATATTATCATCAGGGGACCCAATCAAACTGATATATCTTATCTCAAGATGTTCTTGCGTTCTCAATTCAAAATGAAAGATCTTGACTCCTTAAAGTTTTTCTTGGGACTTGAGATTGTTAGGTTTAAAGACGGGATTGTGTTATGCTAAAGAAAATACAAGCTGTAGTTGTTGGATGAAATCGGATTTCTTGGAGCAAAACCTTTAAACACACTGATGGATCCAAACATGAAACTAAATACATTTGATGGGGAAGTTCTCGCAGATATCACAAACTACAGGAAACTCATTGGTAAATTGTTTTATCTCACATTATGAAAGCCGGATATTAGCTTCACTGTTAACAAACTAAGTCAATTTGTGTCCAAACCTACAATTCTTCATTTAAACGTTGCTCATCATCTACTCAAATATTTGAAAGGGACTTCATGACAAGGCATCTTCTTCCCTTCCAAAAATGAGATGAAATTGACCGCATTTGTGGATGCAGATTGGGCATCTTGTCAAGACACACGCATATCAACATCTGGATTTTGTAGCCTCTTAGGTACTACTTTGATAACCTAGAAATCAAAGGAACAATCTGTGGTCTCTAGATCCTCGGCGGAAGCTGAGTACAGGGCATTGACAATTGACACGAGTGAATTGGTATGGCTTTCACAGCTGCTCAAGGATCTTCAAGTGAATTTGTCAAGATTAGTAACTATGTTTTGTGATAACCTTGTTGCGGTACATCTAGCTGAGAATCCAATATTTCACGAGAGAACTAAACATATAGAAGTTGATTGTCAATTCTTGTGTGACATAGTTTCCACAAACTTTCTCAAGTTGCTACCAGTTCATTCTAAGCACCAGTTAGCTGATATGTTCACTAAAGCTCACCCAGATCCTTTGCTAAATGCATTAATGGTCAAGATGGCGATCAAAAACATTTTTCATCCACTGTAAAGGGGGGGGTTTTGTAATTACATATGTCCTCCCTTGGCTTAGTTTGTCCGCTAGCTTAGAGAATTAGTTGAGTAGTTATCTGTTGCCAACTATGACTTAGACACGTGTCACATAATTATTGGATCACCAATTGTATATATTGGGCTTAGACAGTTGTAGAAACTTAACTTCTTGAGAATCTATGAAATGAAGATTTTCCCAATTTGTTAGCTTCTAATAAATATCATGGCATGGTAACCAAAATAAATAAATAAATATCATGGCATCAATATGATTTTAAAACCTCAATACATACTTTCGTGTTTTTACAAAATTTTCAAAGAGTTTTAAGGTTTAATTCAACCATTTCTAAAAACGAATAAATCCATCGTTATTAAATCCTCAAATGTGTTTATCCACGATTCATTAACTTAGAACCAGCAGAAAAATGATTCATCAGGGAGAACAAAACTCTGCTTCTGGACTAACCTAACCGAAATCTTCATGATAATCTGCAAAATCTCAAAAAATATGGTCGTAAAGTAGAAATCAACAGTTCACATTAAGTTAAAAAATATAGTCATAAAGACAAATCAACAATTCACATCGTCTACTTATGAAAAACTAATTCGAAGTTAATATATATACAATATCTTTTAGTTTCAATGGGTTTAGATTTATCTTAACCATCATCCAATGGTCCATGTGTATTATAATTATGAAAAATTTAATATTGTGGCCCAAATATGGAGAAATCAATAATATGAATCAGAAAAATTAGTCTTCGGTGGTTCATAATTGGGCAAAACTGGATAAAGATGGAGAGCCCGAAAAAAAGGGCCGAGAGAAGTGGGCCACCCTCGGCCCAGCAGATCAACGATTTCAATAGGCCCAAGAAAAATTAAAATGGCTAAAATGCAAAACGTCGCCTGAGAGATTCGAACTCTCGCGGGGAAACCCCATGTACTTAGCAGGCACACGCCTTAACCACTCGGCCAAAGCGACGATGTGTGTGCTGTTGATAGTTCATCTTATAAGTACAAATATCGGTACAAACCTTGGAAATCCCAGTTATTTTCTGTTCTTTTTTCTTGTGAGAAAAACAATTTAAAAGATAAACAAAAATTTGTATAAATTCTTAATCATCCCAACTAAATTTGTTTTCCAAGAGTTTTATGATAGTTGATCTCATCCATATATTTTTTTTTAAAGGTGTAAATATCATATGTAAATATGAATACGATACAATAATACAAATTTTTTCTTAAAAGTTTCATGTGTGATCCAACATGGTGTCCGAAATGAATATTCAACATGATACGACACAATATGATACGATAATATTTTTAAAAATTGTTCGAAAGTCACATATTAGAACTCAATATCCTATCAGTTACATATTAGAACTCAATATCCTATCAAACATTCATCAAACATATTACTGAGATTGTGAGGGTTACCTCATCTATCCTTAACAAATATTTGTTAGAGGTCTATCCCTAAATCATATAAATGAAGCAAGCGTTAAAATTCAACAATAATTGTTCAAATTCTAATAAATTCTATCATCATATCAAATACATATACTTATATTATATATATAAAAAATAATTATTATAGTCCACAAAATGTCTCAAATATTACTGCCCAAAATTAACGGCTAATGCGTTTCAAATTTGATACTCAAATGAGTTCACATGTTATGAGCGTGTGAAATATATTCTACAGATGATATATGATGAACAAATACTTTTTAAAATATGACTTTATTGTACTTTAAATATTGGATATTCGTATCAAATATAGCTTTTGATACTTTTCACATTGAAAATTTAACAAAAAAATCATATTTTCTTATTTTGTAGTGTCGTGTCCATATCCACGCATTATAACATTCAATTAACACATACATAATTATAATTTCTTTTTCCGAAGTATCTCATTACTTAGTATATTGCCAAGCATCATTATTAACAATTACGATAATATATA
>JBBMKE010423544.1:0-10774 GCA_037834125.1 Lippia alba | reverse complement strand
ATTCATTTAAATCATATAATAAGCACATATCTACATTATTAAATAATTAAATGCGCATTTAACACTCTCGTTAAAGCGTACCTGTAGAGCCGAAAAATCGAGATGTTACAAGACTCACAAGGGGTGGCGAACCCACAAGTGCCCTCTCCGACCCTTAGGCCAAAGGCTCAAGATGCACCATTTTCCCAACACCACGGGTCACATGGAAATCATCTCAAAGTGGAACTACGCATATAGTTAAACACTGACGGCCCTTGCCGTAGTAATGGCTCCATTACCCGCAGATCCCGAATCCCAGATAGAACAGAAACAAAACAGATGCTAATATTTCATGGCCCAAAACCTCGCAAACGGATTCAAACAGAACATAACAAAATAAATTTCCAGAAAGGCTCACATACGCCCACATACTAATTTTCAAGATCCAAAGGCGGTACACAACATCATAAACATAACTTATCAGACAGATAGTAGAGTATAATATAGTATACTCGCATACAGAGAGAGAAAACAATCACATAACGGTCATAGATCGCACTACAGAAACCTAAACCTCGCCTCGAAGAAGTATAGTCTGGAGTGTGTAGGGCTAAACACTCAAACCACGGGCTCACCAAGCTCTTCAAACTCTAAAACAAAGCCAACAGAAACCAACTTAGACTCTATATGAACCACAAGACGCACGGCGTGCAAGTATCAATGAAATGAGAGGTGAATATGAGATGAACAAGTTGATCACATTGCATAATTTCACATAAATCAACAATTCATGCTTCATAATTAAACAAAAAGGTTTAGAGATGCATTAGAATCAATATCGAAGCATATAAATCACGGATCAACTTGAATAAGTCAAACATGTAGCACCCCAAATGGAAAGCGCCACATCTCCCGCACTAGGACCGGACACGTGTACGAAATGGAAAGTCCGCACACGCACCAACTCAAAGCGAACGGGTGACAAACAAAATCCAAACCTAGGCTAGGCAGTACGTAGACCCCGTACAATGAAATATGCCAAAACCAAAATGCGGAAGCGATACAAAATACGAATTCTCAAAAACATTTAACATCAAATGAAACATAATCATTTACACGGGTTCAACTGGTCCTAGAAGCCTGTCCCGAAATAATCACAATAAAGACGGGTTCAACTAAACGAAGAACCTGTCCTAACCTGTCCCGAATCAAATACATATTAACAACAAGCAATATTTTGTACAGGAATTATACAAAAACAAATACAAATTTACATACGTAAGTGAATACAACAAATGAGATACATAAGAGAAATACAAAAGGCATAACTGACTCAGACAGAACTAAGGACTCAACTCGATACCGCTTAGCAAGAACCAAAATAGGCACCTGAAACTGAAGGGGGGAAAAGGAGAGGGATCAGTCCAACAACTTGACTGAGTGAGGGAGTTGAACTGACTGACACTATACATAAAAGGGAGCAGAGCACGTATCAAAAGAAAGATTATCAACCGGGATTAGGGTTTTGCACACCAAAACCATTTTCAAACCAAACTTATTCTTATCAAATTCGAATTAAACGTATACCTAAGCTTATCATATTCAAAACATAATTTATTAAGGCTTAAAGAAAACTCCTATCCCGTTTCATAATCAACGTAACATAACTGAACATATACCCAGCGAGTACGGGTCTCCCCCAACTTCCATAATATAACAGAAACAGAACATATCAGAAAACAATCCCACCTTCTTTAGTGATGGAAGGGTCGGCCAACCCTAACCATTCGGACAGTACGAGGGGAGTGCGCACACTCAACCCTCAGGTTCCCATCGTCCAACCAAACCTCCTGACGGACTCCGGGTTATTCCTATACATAACAGATGGAGGTGTGCACAGAGGTGATAACCGGCGACCCCGCTGGTCGACCCGGGTTTCTCTTACCCACACCTCCTAGGCCCCATAACATATCGTATCATATCATAACAGAAATTCCATATTTCAGGGCATACCTCGCTTAACAGACTTAACATAGCTTAACAAAATGTAAACTTACGTACCTGACCGAGCATACCTTACCTTGCAACTTAGCATATGTTATAACGTACCTCTCCGTGTCATCCAAATCCAAAGCTTCCGCGAAGTCACACGGTTTGGAGCATAGCCTTGTTGCAAAACATTTCAAGCTTACATACGCTCATACATATAGTTTCAAAACCTTTTCAACATGTGACAAATCCATACACATATTGTATAAACACATATCTATTATATAAATATAATAGAATAATCGCATGCAGGCTTGAAAACGAGCACATAGGGTTGTAGGTCGCTTTAACTAATACAAAAATCCTAAAATCTCACCTCAAAGAAAGTAGAGACTGGAGTGTGTAGGGCCAAACACTCAACCCACGAAACGCGAACAGCTGACAACACTCCTTGAAGAACCCCTGAGGAACTAAGTACACAAAACAGGACTCAGACTCAAACGACAACCACAGAGACGTACGACAAAAGTTCAAACATTTAAAAGATGCAAACACGTAATCAGAATTTAAATTCATATTTAAATCACATAAACAAGTTATCGTATAATTCCATAAAGATCATATTGCACAAATACTACATTTAGGAAAGATAGAAATAAAATACAGATCATATTGTTGCATATTAATTCGTTCAATGCCAACTAAATTCATATACGTACAATTAAATTATTTTCTAAATAAAAGTCCCTATCAAGATCATATCATATAAAATTAATTCAATTGTCGATCCAGAGGTTCATATTAATTCTAATTTTATAAAATAAAATTAACTTATTCGTTTTCCCAATTAATACAGGTTAATCAAATTCAAGTTATGCGAAATAAAGTACTGATAATTCTAAAACACCCCAATTTACCAACAACATAAATTCAAGAGGCAAGAAACGAAGCTAATATCAATAACAAATCACCAAACAATTTATATTCGATAAATAAGACATTTCAAACGCTCAAAGTGGCACAAACGGAACAATTAAATCCAATTAAATCATGAATCATTTATTTCACATATCATATCACATTTCCAAGTGATTATAAAACTCATAATTTCATTCATCGCACGTATAAGAACAACTATATGATTTAAATAAATTAACGGAAATAAATACAATTACTTCAAAAATTCACAACAAATCAACCTGACATCCGATTGACGAACCGAAAGTGGCGTTGGACTCACCACGACGAAACGTATCCGGTGAACGAAGAAACGTCGGAAAATTGATGCCGGAAGCCGCCGGAATAAGGCTGCCAGTCGCCGGAAAAATAGCTCCGGTGGCCGAAAAAATCCCCGGAAGGACAGGATCGTACGTCTTGGCCTAACGAGCAAAAGCCCTCAACCAAAACGACAAACGTACGGAATTCTATTGAAGAAAAATAAATACAAAATTCAAAGACGAAAAATGAAATTAAATGAAAACCGCGCATTGAAAATGAAATCCGAACGTACCATTGCGAAGCTCGTATCGACTACTCCGAAAGCCCCTGGTCAATTGCCGGAAAATGTCGTCGGAATAGTGCCGACCGGTTCACGATCGGTCCACCACCGGTTCGTCTTCGGTGGCCAGTTCTCGGGCCGCCCCTACACTGGAAGCTTGTCGTCGTCGAGTTGAGCAACTTTTGTAAAAGGGTCCAAGATCCAAAAACCGCCGGAAGAGCTCCAGATCTAAAGCCGAAGTCGCGCCACCTATCTTACCGAAAAACCACCATCTCCGCCGCGATTTGGATCCCGCCACAGCAGGAAATGGAATTAGGACGTCGGAAAAGGTAGGAAGCTGCCAAGCCTCGCCGGAGACGATGCCGGAAACGACGAGTTCCGCCGTGCTACAGTGCACGTCGCGACTGCCGTGACTTTCAGGCGGCGTGTTAGGTGCCGCCGGTGGGAAAAGTTGCGCCGGTGAGTCCCCTTGCTGGGTCACCGGCGCGTGTCGCCGGAGAGTGGCCGGAAGGCGTCGGAAAACGGCGGCAAAGCCGCGGCTGCTGCTGCCGAAAAATGAGGCTGAAAAAGCCAGATATCTCTACCATCGGTGATTTTTAGGTCCCGATCTTGCTACGGTTGAGTCGGCGTCGTCGAGATGATCGATTTCTACTATTGGATCGTCGAATTCCGTCGAGAAATGAGGAAGTTACGAGAGTGTGTGAAAACACATCTCCGAGTGTGTGTGTATCGCTTAGAGAGAAAGAGAGCCGGTAGAGAGGTAGTGAGGTGGCGTGTTCTGATTGGTCGGCCGGGGATTTTCAGATATTTGATCCGAATTCGAATGAGTTAAATTGCCGCAGAATGAGCAAATGAAGTCAGAATTAGGCAAACTTAGAGTATACGGACTCCTTTCGTCGCCCCGGACAAGCTAGAGGGGTCAAAAGGGTCAGACTCTCGTCCGAACGAAAAATGACCAAAAGACCCCTAAACTCTTAAAGAGTTAGAATTAGGGCCCCGCAACGCGTGAAGTTACAGAATTAAAATAATTAAACACGTAAAGCGATAAGAAAATGTAAATGAAACAATTAAAGCACACAAAGAAATCAACACGTGGTGCCAATAAAGTCGATCAGAGAACCGGGGTGTCACATCATCAACGTCCAGAACCAAATTGAAGATCTCCAGAATATGGTACAGCAGCTCTCTCGAGCGCAGTCCCAAGTTCCCCATTTGGGGGGCGAGGCGCCAGAGCCAGAGACGCTCGCGAGCCGAGGCGGCCGCAACCACAGATCAGAAGAGAGCATCTTGAAGTCTACGGAGAATACGACAAGATGGAGGGGAAATACCTATCGTTGGCCAAGACATCACCCCTCATTGATGAAGTTCTCATGACTCGGGCGGGGAGAGGTAAGATCCCCATGTCAATCAATAAGTACGACGGAACCACCGACCCTGCTGAACACTTGAGCCACTTTCTGCACTTAATGCATCTCTATGAGCATCCACTGCACTACTGGGCCAAAGTCTTCATTACATCCCTCGAGGGGATGGCCCAAGAGTGGTACAAGAAGTTGCCCCCGAGTTCAATCCGAGGGTATGGAGACCTGACGGATGCATTCATCAACCATTTCAATTCAATGAAGACTCCTGCCCCCGACGCAACCGTGCTCTACAACCTGGTATAAGGGTCCACAGAAACCCTCAGATTCTTCATGAGGAGGTTTAACAAAAAGATCCTATTGGTCGAGCGACCTCGATGGTCTTCATCCGACATGTCTTGTTCCAATCTATCAACATGAAGAATTATGTCAGCAAGGAGTTTGTTGAAGAAGTGGCTAAGAAGAAGCCCAGGACATTACTCGAGCTAAGGGAGATTGCAAACTCCCACTTCATTCTCAAGGATATGTACCAGGCCCGGGAGCGTACGTTGGCCAACCCCTCTCCAATGGTAAGGGCCCTAGAGAGGGGCGAGCCAAACAAAAATAGTCGCCGCCGTAGTCCCCCTAACACCAAAAGAAACCCATCACGACCGCAAAGTCATCAGCGCGAGCGTATTCCGCTCAATAGGCCCATCGCCGAAGTTTACTCTCTGGCAGACAAGAAACTCTTCAAAAGGCCGCCTAAAATGAGAGAAATCGAGGCTCAGAGAAGCTCAAAAAAATACTGTGCCTTCCACAAACAAAAGGGCCATGACACAAACGACTACCGCCAGCTCAAGGTAGAGATCCAAAGGCTCATTGTTGGGGAGCATCTCAAGGAGTTTGTGAGGGCCCTCAAATATTTCGACGAGCATTACAGTGAGTGTGCGTGCCATAAAAGAAGGAGTAGCTCCCGCTCAAGGAGCCCTCCCCATCACTAACCCGAGGAAAGCAACCGAGGAAAGCAGAAGGCCGCAGAACTGGAGAACCAACCTTATGCGGTCATTTACATGATTGCCGGCGGACCCTCAAGGGGAGACTCTAACACTTCCCGATGCCATTTCGTGCGCAGCTACGATCAGAAGTCCCAACGAGTCCAACCTGTACACTCTGTGCAAGCTAGCCAGCGCTCAAGCGAGAACGACATTGTTGGTTTTACTGATAAAGAACTTGAACACATTGTAACACCCCATGGGGCTAGTGAAACTTCTGACTGCCCCATGGTGGTTAGTCTAGATGTTCACAATCACGTTGTAAAGAGGGTTCCCGTTGATAGTGGAAGTTCGGTTAATTTTTTTGCCGTACTTGACGTTTCAAAAGATGAACATCACAAACATTTCTCTCGAACCCCTCAGAACAGCCCTCATTGGCTTTGGGTTCCGAGATCTTCCCTTATAGATAAATACGCTTGGCCACCTCTTTCAGTCGCGCCCTACAGCGTAAAACATTAAATGTTCTTTATGCGGTTGTTAAAGTAGATCTTTCTTACAACATCATCATCGATCGGCCAGCTCTCGTTGACTTCAAAGCTGTCATCTCCACCTACCATCAAAAGCTTAAGTTCCCCACCCTCGAGGGAACTGGAGAAGTGTTGTTCAATGTAAAAGAGGCTTGGGAATGCTACATTTTGTCCCTTCGTAGCCACAAACCCAAACAAATCATCCAACCAAGGTCCATGAAGAAGGCAGTGGATTTTCCCAAGCTCGATGAAGATGGGCCCAAGCGTAAATGGGCGAAGCTTTACAGAAAGAAGAACAAAAAAAGAGAAACCAAGACATCCACAAGTGACTGTCCCCCAAGAGTGGTTAAAGGGTCCTCTCACAGCGAGGAAGACCTACCCCCTGACACAGCGAGGTACCCCGACCGGAAGTAAGAATCAAGCTAACCGAAAAGTACCTAACCGTCGAACTGGAGCCTGGCAATCCAGGGAAAACTACCCAGATAAGTTCGAACCTTGAGGGTCCATCTCAAGTTATGATGATTGACTTCCTCAGGGAGAATCTGAATGTCTTCGCATGGAAAGCCTCTAATCTCACTGGCATCAACCCGAGCATCATAGTCCACAGGCTCAACGTGGATCCTGCTTTTAAGCCCATCAAACAAAAAAAAAAGAGATGTTCATGGATTCAGAAAATGGGTAATAGAGGAGAAAGTCAACAAACTCCTTGACGGTCAATACATTGAGGAAATCCTCTATCCAGAATGGCTCTGCAACGTTGTCCTCGTACCTAAGAGTGCGAACAAATGGCGCATGTGCAATGACTTCACGGACTTGAACAAAGCTTGCCCGAAGGATCCGTATCCTCTGCTTGCCATCGATCAATTAGTGGATTCAACTTTAGGCTGCGAGCTTATGAGCATGATGAACGCTTTTCAAGGGTATTATCAGATCTTCGTGGCTCCAAAAGATCGCTCGAAAACCTCCTTTGTGGTACATGTGGGAGTTTATTGGTTTTTGGTCATGCCATTTGGCCTAAAAAATGCTGGCGCTACTTGTCAACGTCTCATCAATCGAATGTTTGAGCCCTTAATAGAAAAATCCATGGAAGTCTATGTGGATGACATGATAGTCAAGAGCGAGCACCAAGATTCTTACCTGAGTGACCTCTTCCGAGCGTTCAATATACTTAGACAATATAGAATGAAACTTAACCCGTCGAAGTGCACGTTTGGAGTTCGAGGAGGCAAATTCCTAGGCTACGTGGTTAGCCAGCGAGGGATCAAAGCAAATTTGGAGAAAATTAAGGCAATCCTGGATATCCTTCCCCTCGAAACGTGCGAGAAGTTCAAGTGTTAGTGTGGAAGATAATCTCTCTCAATAGATTCATCTCTCGATTTGTTGACAGGAACCTACCCTTCTTCCAAATCCTGTGCAAAACTCGTAACTTTACATGGACTACGGAGTACGAGGAAGCCCTCCAGAGCATGAAACGTTATCTCTCGTTTGCGCCTCTCTTAACAAAACCAGTAGAAAGAGAACACTTGTTTGTCTATCTCTCTGTCTCTTCAGAAACCACGAGCACTGTACTCATTGCATTACGCGAGCGCAAGCACCTGCCTGTATATTATTTGAGCAAAAATTTACAGGGTGTAGAGAAGCGGTACGTGGAAATTGAGAAGTTTGCCTTTGCTCTCATCAATGCCTCTCGGAGGCTAAGACCCTACAACCAAGCACATTCCATAACCGTACTCACAGATCAACCCCTCAAATAAGTTTTGGCCAAGCCTGGTGTCTCCGGAAGGCTAATCAAATGGTTATTGAGCTAAGCCAATTTGACATCAGGTTCGAGCCCCGCACAACCATTCAGGTACAGGCAGTCGCGGACCTCTTGGTGCAACACTTTGGGCTGGAGTCTGCACTGCTCGAAGAAGAAGGTTTATGGCTGCTGTACACAAATGGTTCCTCAGCCTCATAGGGGGGAGGAGCTGGGGTGGCCCTCAGGGATCCCCATGGAACGAATATTGACTATGTAATCAAACTCGTCTTCCAAGCTACCAACAATGAGGCCGAGTACGAGACACTCATCCAAGGGCTCAGAATCGCTCCACAGAGTGGAGCCTCCAGAATTACAGCGTATGTGGATTTGCAGTTGATTGCAAGTCAAACTGATGGAAGTTATGAAGCTCGATAAACCACCATGATGCGATATCTAGCAAAAGCCAAAGAAATCATTGCAAAGTTCAAGGAATTCCACCTATTGCAAGTCCTGCGAGCGGAAAATGAGCGTGCGGACGCTCTCTCAAAGTTTGCATCCTCTTTGGAAGGAGCCTGTGAGCGGACAGTCACCTTTCTCAGAATTGAGGAACCCCTGATAGGAGAAAGTGAACCCTCGAGAAAAGTAAACATGATTGATCCTTCCGAACCTTGCTAGGTCGATGCAATTATCCTATTTCTAAGAGATGGAAAATATCCGAGCAATAAGGTCAAGGCTAAGAAGATAAGGAACAAGGTCCCCAGATTCTCGTTGGACAACGAGGGGAGGTTTTTCAAACGATCGTTCCAAGGTCCACCCATGAGGTGCCTTAGACCCTCGCAAGCGAAGGAAGTACTGGAACACGTGCACAGTGGGAGTTGTGGAAAACATTCGGGCGGTCGAATCTTGGCCAAGAAAGTGTTACAGAATGGATTCTATTGGCCCTCGGTCTTACAAGATGCCATCAATCACTCCAAAAAATGCCCCAAATGCCAGTTCCACTCGAACATCTCTCAGTTTCACGCGGCTCAAATGATTCCAGTCGATGTATCATGGCCCTTTGATCAATAGGGCATCGATATTGTGGGACCCCTTTCTATAGCGGTCGGACAACAGAAATTCACCATCATGGCGGTAGACTACTTCATAAAGTGGGCCGAGGGTGAAGCCTTTGCGAAGATCACATTTCAAACGGTCAGGGATTTCATATAGAAGAGAACAAAGTGGGCCGAGGGTGGCCTCCCGAGGGTACTCATATCGTATAATGGATCCCAGTTCATCGCAGCGGATACTCGGGATTGGTGCGCAGAGCTAGGCATCGAGTAAATCTTCACTTTCGTAGGCCACCCGCCGGATAACGGTCAAGCTGAAGTGACCAACAGGATAATACTCCAGCATCTAAAAATGATGCTCGAGAGCAAGAAAGGAGAATGGGCCGAGGAACTCCAAGGAGCCCTCTGGGCATACCGGACTACCCCACGAGCGGCAACAAGTGAGACCCCCTACGGCCTAATGTATGGATCTGAGGCAATGATACCTGCAGAACTCGCTCAAGAGTCTGTACGCGTAGCCTACTTCGAGCCCATTGCTAACAACAGTAATCGTGCGCTCAAATTAGACCTGCTCAATGAAAAGCGAGACACTACTTGGGCTTGCATCCACAAGTACAAGACTACGGTCGCTCGCAGTACAACAAGCGTGTCAAAGAAAGAACTTTCCAACTAGGAGACTTAGTTCTCAAAAAAGTTGAAGTCTCTAAGCGTGTAGGCAAACTGGACCCTAATTGGGAAGGCCCCTTCAAAGTCATACATGTACGAGAATACAACACCTACCTGCTAGAAACTTTGCAAGGTGAGCGTCTCCCCCAACCATGGAATTCTTGCAATCTTAGAAGGTTTTACGCATTAGTATCGTATCATTCCCCTCGGGACAAATTATACTCTCTTTTAATAAAAATACAAGCGTGGAATACAAGTACTTAGTGCATTCTACTTGTCCTTTACTCAGTCTATTTAGCAAATACCTCTTTTTTGAGGGTCAACAAGCTAACTCCATGTCGAGAAAACTCCACGTCTAAATAGCACTACATGGTACTACTCTAATCCCTCTAAAACCGAGCGGATTCAGCAGATTAAAACTTACACGGGACAAGCCAATAGATTTAATCCTAGCTTACCCTCAAAATCCTTTGACGGATCCTTTTCTATTTAAATACTTAGCAAATTTTACAAAGATTTCAAAGTTCAAATTTACTACGGTTAGAAGTTCTCAGCGGTCTTTACCCTCGAAAAAGTCAAGGCCACAACAGAGTATCTCTATGGCAGGCAACAACTCAAATATCAACCAAACACACAAAGAGTTAACATACCTCAAAAGCAATAAAGCAAATATTGGAAATTATGAACAACACTTGTAACAAAAAAAAAACTTATATTCAACGTAAAGGAATAAGTTGCAGGAGCATTGACTGAAATGTTAAAGAGTGATACATCAAAATCCAGAGTCAAATTGTTTTTAAGAACAGCAAAAAGTACTAGAGCTCAGGGAAAACAACTCAGGAAGTATAAGAATCATCGGTTTGAGCATCGGGGGTGTTGGAAAAACAGTAACAAACGCAGCGAAAATTTTAATTTTTTCTCCAAAAACAGATCGAACTCATGATGCTTATATTCAAACGGAGGGTAAAATGAATCTTACGTTTATTGTATTCTTTC